>ML792277.1:4741-62731 GCA_009831015.1 Picea engelmannii | reverse complement strand
ATCATCGGTAAGTACACTAACATAATATTTAAGGAGTTGTGTAGAACTAATGAAAGATAGAACTGCACTAAGTATATTATATGACATGATTGATTACTGCACAAAAGGAAGAGAAACCCTTGTCCTGCAAAGAAGGGTAAACCAGGTACTATGCAGGAAGAGAACTGATAGAGAATTAAGGTTCAATGCGGAAATGGGAGAGTATGATGAGGATAATGTTATCTTGGACTTAGGGTCTGATGAGAATGTGCTATCTAATCATAAATGGGAGATGATGGTTGAACCCAAGCTAGTATGGTCCCATGTCTAGTTAAGGCTCACAAATCATCATAAGATAGTCTCGATTGGACAATTGACATGGGTACCTATGAACATAGATCGAGTGGAAAACATGGCAGACTTTGAAGTTATTGAGATAGTATATGATAGTCAACCATATCCATCACTGATTGGACTAGAATGGGCCTTCAATAAACAAGAAATCATTAACTTGAAAAGGAGGGAGATGATATTTGAGGTTGGGGATATGAAAGTTATTGCACCCTTGGACCCATCAGAAGGAAAGAGATACACAGAGCCAACAAGAGGGAATTACATTGACAACTTATACAATCTAAATACGTATATGGAGGATTATGTCAACCTGATAGCAGATGGTGCGTTGAGTTGGAGAATTATTAGTTCATGCACATCAGATTTAGAATCTAGTCTACAAAATTGGCAGTAGAGGATGCATGGAGTGCCAACTAGACAATGTGCATGTATAAACTAATCCATGTGTTGGATTGGAATGGATGTATGTGACCCACCCAGGTACGGTGGACTGACTAAGATTGGCATGTTTATAAAATAATTTGAGTTACATGTACCCAAACTGCAGAGGTTGTTGGCATTGGATGTCATCTTAAAGGTGACTCAAGCAAGATGGTGGGCCACACATAGAGAGGGAATGAAAAACTGGTCACAGTGCAATAGACTAATGCATATATGATTTGACCCTAGGGAAGAAGAAGTTGCGCAAAAGTACACAAGAGAGAGCGACCCGATAGGTCAGGTGGAAAAATGTAGGTATTTATGGTGCTCAATATCGAAAATAGAGTGGATGCATAGATTCATGCACACTTTGGACGCAATCCTGAAGAATTGGTATTTAGAATTGGAGATGTGCAAAGAGACAACAAGATGGGAAGAATTGGCACAAATATTCGAAATCACATTCACATTTTAACATGAAACTCCATCTATGTATGCAACATTACATGTGATTTGAACAAATATATTCTCGAAGGTAGAGATGATGGAAGTAGTACCGGTATGCAGTGCACATAAAGCCAAGATGATCGTCCATAATCTATTAGAATTTTATAACGTAACGAAGGAAGAGAATGAGGACTATGATCCTAGGAATATAAAAATACCTGAGACAAAAGGAGCACAAGCAGTATAAGGGATAGAGATTGAATCCACCATGTACACAAAACCTATAAAGAAAAATAAGTTAAACATTGGGACAACGAAAAATCCTAAGTTTGCACAGATAGGATATTATTGGAATGATGAAACAATAGAGAAGTTTGCAGAATTATTACGGTAATATCATGACTTATTTCCAACAACATTTTTGGAGATGAAGGGGATAGCTAGAGACTTAGGTGAGATGAATATCGCATTGAAACCTAGAGCTAAGCCAGTAGGAAAAATACCTTACAGTTTAAACCCGAGATACAAGGAGAAGGTCAAGGTTGAAATTGACAGGATGTTGGCAACATGAATCATTGAACCAGTAGAAGAATCTGAGTGGATTAGCTCCATGGTGGTGCAAGAAAATAAGATAGGAGGTATTAGGATTTGCGTGGATCTAAGGAAATTGAATGACACATGCTTACATGATCCATTCCCCATGCCATTCATGGATGAAGTACTGGAAAACATAGTAGGTCAAGAGACTTATTCTTTTACATATGATTATCTAGGTACCATCAGATAAGAATCACGCGGGAGGATAGAGACAAGACCACTTTTGCGATGGAGTGGGGAAGTTATCAATATACATTTATGCCATTTGGATTAAAGAATTTCTTTGCGGTGTTTTCTAGGGTAGTAGTGGCAACATTCATGGATTTCATCCACAAATTCTTGGAATTTTACTTGGATGATTGGACGGTGTTCAATTTACTGTAGAATCATATAGAATTTCTTTGACTCATGTTATATCATTGTAGAATGTGTCAAATTTCCCTAAACTTAAATAAATGTATCTTTTTTGCACCGTTTTGGATTCTAATAGGACATGTAGTATGCAAACAAGGGCTATTGGTTGATATAGTCAAGATTTCATTAATTCTGGACTTGGAACCTTCAACATCAGTTATTCAACCGAGGGAAACATTGGGTCATACATGTTATTACAAGAAATTTATCAAAGGATATGCGCAAATTACAACACCCATGGAAACATTACTGAAGAAGGAAGTCATGTTTCATGTTCCAGAGTGGAACAAGGAGTTCCATGTACATGTAGATGTCTACATATGAAAGGACATCGATCATCCATCCACGTTTGCAAAAAGGAAGTTGTCTACATATGAAAGGAATTATACCACTACAGAACGAGAAGGATTGACAATGGTCTATGTGCTACAGAAGTTCAGGCACTACTTACTAAGGTCCCACTTCAAGATGTATATCGACCATTCTGCATTAAAGTAATTAGTCAATTCCCTGTATTAGGAGGAATAATATGCAGATGTTTATTATTATTTCTTGAATATGAATTTGACGTCATAGTAAAACTAGGGAAGATGAATATAGGAACAGATTATCCCTCACACATATTGACAGACGAGGATGTCGATAATTTAGATGACAGCCTCCCATATGTGTATTTATTTGCAGTAAGGATGGTGGATGATTAATTCTCAGACATGGTGGAAATTCTAAGTACAAGTATGGCTCCTTCCAAAATGGCAATTGAACAGAAGAAGCAATTGGTAGTGAAAGAAAAAAATTATCAGTTGATTGTAGGGAATTTAGATACTCTAGGGGTCGATGGAATATTGAGGTGTTTTGTACTAGAACATGAAATTTCAATTATAATTGAAGAAGCGTATGATGGAATTTCTAGAGGACATTATGCAGGAAGAGAAACGACAAAAAATATTTTATGCGCAGGGCTTTGGTGGGCTACGCTTCACAAAAATGTGGAGTACTGCCAAACCTGTGACGTATGTCAAAGAGTGGGAAAACCATCTAGGAGATATGAGATGTAGTTAAATATGTAAGTTATGTTGCAATAATTTGATAAGTGGACCATTGAATTTGTAGGACCAATCAATCCATAAGCACGACAATCATGCGCAAGGTACATCATCACTGCGATACAATATTTATTTGACAAGGTGGGAGGAAGAAAATCTAGTTACTAATTGTACTGCAGAGACTAATACGCGGTTTCTATTTGAGAATGTAGTCACAACGTTTGGATTTCCACGCATCTTAATTAGTGATCAAGGTACACACTTTCTAAAAAAAATAATTCTAACATTGATTGAGGAGATTCAGATTCATCATCACATGCAAAAAAAACCTTGCACCAAGTTAAGAGACAAGATACGGACAAGCCCAACCACAAAGTATACAATTGAAATATCAAAGAACCAATGTGTAGTTTGACAACGAAAAGACCGTTAAAAGAAGTAAGGCATGGAGACGATAGTTAGGATGCAGGAGTGACAAGTCATAAAAGCGTCGTATAAGTATTAAATAGGAAAATCCGCCAGAAATCATGAACATATCAACAGTACGAGAGGAAAATCATAAGATGAATTCTAAAATAAAGGAGCATTTAGTTACCAAGTCACCAACCTCAACGAGGGATTGGACAAGGCAGTTAAGGCCGAATGAGATAGATATACTTGGCATGAAAGAACAAACACAACAAGAAGGTAGTAGACTCTAAGTCATTGTTCCATGCAAAAAGGAACAAACAAAGTTGAACCATCAGAGCCAAGTTAACACGACCTGCACAAAAACACAAAGCTCATCCAAGCATCCATCATACAAGTAAAATGGCACCACCAAGAGTTGGAGGACCATCCACCGCAGCAAAGAAACAACCAAAATGACTAGTAACATACGTGGAGGTAGAAGAAACTTCAAATCTAGTGCCACCATCATTTTTTCACAGAGACTATTTACCTCCAAGGAATGATGAGGTGCCCCCAATAAACGTACCAATGAATGTAAAGTAACCATTTCCAATAGCACCAGTTCTGGTCGACATTAGTTGTGACACAAAAGTTCCCTAAGTTGTCTAGGGATCAATATTTATACAAAAATACCACCCCAGGATCAGGAGCAATGTTGTTAGAGACACAAGAATGGGCATCATACTTGGAGAAAGCCGAGATACTGAACTTATTCAAAATTCCACATTTCTGATGAAGTACGTAAGTTAATGCTTGTGTAAAGGTGTTACTCAATTGCATTCATGGGGGAAACGCTCATTTGATACTGCGTTAATTGCGTGTATCACAAGTTTGAACAAAGTAGGAGAAGACCACTCATTATTGTTCCACAAAATGGGAGAGCGATCCCTCTCCGAAGCCATGAAAGAAAAAATCAACATATTCATAGGAAAGAGGGTTCCGGATGTGAAGAGCAATAGTGACAAGGATGTCAGGTTTGAAATGCAAGTTTTTTCCTGCAAACTGTTGTGCAAATGTCACAGAGATGAAGTGCCAACAACGGTAATTTCAGCAGGAGAGAAATGTAAGGAAGGAGTTCAGATGAACTAGGTTACATTTTTAGTTGTTCAATTTTTACGGGATAGCACGGAAGCCTGAGAGAAGGGAACTAGATTTAACTATGCATAACTTCTCATCCTCATTGAGATATTTGGGTGGAAAGATCCCGTGTCTTACCAGCACATGCATACTTTAGATTACAACACTTTGGCTATTAAGTATGCCAACTTGTGGCACAAAACACTCAAGAGACGACATAATTAAAGTAACACCACTTTTTATACCTATTTGCAGCTCATTACTACTATCATAGAGACCACATTGTGCATACCAGAGGAAGAAGTCATCCCATACAGGGATGTTGCACGATTCAGAGCTGACATGCACCATCTGTATGTGCAAGACAAAAAAGATATTTCACAATAATATTTTCCAACCAGTTACCAGTTGACACTCAAAGATGTACACTTAATAAACACTGACTGGGAGGATGAATGAAAGAATCGAATAGACGAGCCATGGCCATAAGAAGAGGACGAAGACCAAGAAAAAAGTGAGGATGAACAGGATTTGATGAATGACATAGGCAATCTTCTTGGACATTCTAGAGTCCCTAACATAGGACTCAAAATAAAGTATAAGGGGCTAGAACCAACAGGAGGGGTGCGAAAAGAAGCTAAAGTGCAACGAGTTGGTGTGGAATTGATCAGACCAGGGTCCTTCTCAGGTTACCAACAAAAGATAGCGAAGTAGTCTAGAGCATTGGCATTTTCATTTTCCTTGAAGAGAAGAAGTCTCACCCGAAGTGAAACCAAGACGAGGAAAATAGGGATGGGTAAGAAGAATACTTAGACAAATCCATACAATCTCAAGATCGTTTTTAGTCTTGCGCAGGATAGATTGAACCCAGAACTCTCTGAACATTCCTAACCTAGTTTAAAGAAAACAAAGTTGTGTTTCATTCATAAAGAAGCTATATCCAAGTATGCATATCTCACATAAAGATAATAGGCAGAAACATTCAAGATAATCTGAAGCTAAACAGACACAATAATTTCAAAATTTGGGTCTCTCTTTGTATTAGCATCATATAGTTCTTCTCAATTACATGATTCTACTTAGTTACAGACACAACTCAGTCATGCCAAATCTTAACAACAAAAATCTATGTTACTGAGACACAAGGTTAACCAAAATCCTTTCTCTTCCAACATTACAATAGGACATGACTCTATTACAACCTTGGTCTGGTTCCAAACCCATACTCTAGAACTCCAACTAACCTTTACCCAAAATGGAAAATAACAATTGACTAGCGAGGATCAACAACTATTTGAATTATGTCTCCATATGAACCCTTTACAATCATATTCATTTCGTATATATAATCCAATTGGAATCTTTGAGTTTGAGGCTTTGAATGCTTTCTTTTCTTGTTATGTGGTAACTACTTTCTTCAGGCTGGTGTTGCACTATCTTTCCAACCATTTTCATTTTCTTTCCTCATTATATTGTCCAGCTCCTCTATGACTTGCACAACTTTTGTTTAACAAAATTGGGACTGTATCTGATCCAAAAAGGATCCAAAGAAGACTAAGAACAATTCATAACTCACAGAAGAAAATTAGGACGCTCAGAATGGCCTCAACAGACAAAGAAAGGGAAAAAATTCAAAGCACTCAAAACACAGTGAAAATGACATCATCGTGAAGAGAACGTCACAAGATTTCCAACGACACAAATGACTCATCAAATAGAGTTTTGGATATAAATATATTTGCGGTTGAAGTTTGGTCAAACTATCCCAGTTAGACAGGGAATGAGTCTGCATCCATACTGCTGACATCAACCTTAGTACGGATGATGTCAACATATGTACAACATACATGGCATGAGAAGGAGGTGACATGTGTCATTTTTACGTCAACATGGTGATGTGGCAGCACTAGAGGCTTCCATGTGTCACCCATTCTGTGGACAAGTAAGATTTCACCATGTGGCAGTCCGTACAGTCTGTACAGTGACGTGGAAGGATAAGGGTGCAATGTTTGATATGGTCCAATAGGTGGCTTCCATGTGGCTCAAGGATGAGCTGCCATGTGACATTGGGAAAGTGCCCAATGACAACTCATGATCGAAATAAAAAAAAAAAAAAAAGATTTGGCGGGTCCGCCAAATCTGGCGGGACCCCACCAAATTTGGAAACCGACCAACGGATAGAACCATCGCCAAAGTAGCGAAGCAACACATATTCAAATATATATCTAAGTTTCAACATTCAATCCAAAAGGGGAGGCCTGCAAGATTGACCCTGGGACCTCCCCCCTTATTAATGCCTTAATATATGCGCCATAACCAACTGACAAATGACCCAATGTTGTAAACAATGCCCATTTAATTATTTAAAAGGTGCATCTTCCTGAGGCTGGGAAAGAGGTGTGCATGGGTATGGTCAGGAACATAGTTCGAGGAAGAGTATGTCAACATTTATTGTAGGTTGTAGGGCATGAAAACCAAGATGGAATTCTTCTTAGGCCTGGGAGTGCCAGAGTCGGATCTAGGCATGGAGACAATCATTTTTGGGTAATTTGATTCCACGAATTCACTGGTGTTGTATGTTTTCTGATCTAAGCAATACTTATGCAACTTGATTTCAGAATGAGGTATACTTATGTATTTTTTCAAACTCTTTTGCTGAGTTAATGAAAAAGCCTACCCATTTGAGAGTAGGACCCAGGGACGTAGTCCACCAGGGACAAACTACGTTATCAAGTTT
Source organism: Picea engelmannii (assembly GCA_009831015.1). Classification (NCBI taxonomy): domain Eukaryota; kingdom Viridiplantae; phylum Streptophyta; class Pinopsida; order Pinales; family Pinaceae; genus Picea; species Picea engelmannii. The sequence continues at coordinate 55,210 of ML792277.1, read as the reverse complement.
TTGTGTTTAGATTTGATGTTTATGTCTCTTCATTATTGAGATTTTCCTTCTTTAATGGTGCACTTTAGTTTATTCTCATTTAATTCAATTCTTTATAAGTCACTCGATGAAAATATACCAGATCATGTTGGTATCAGAAAAGTGGTCTTTGACTTGAATTGTTGAGTGTGAATGCTTACTAGGGCCAAGCACAAGCAGGGTGAAGGAAATATCAAGAATTTAAATCTCAAAGTTGGTCACGCATCTCAAAGGAAGAAAATGGCAGAAGAATACAAGCATGATGAACAGGAGAAAAAATTTCATATGGTCTTTTATCACATGTCATAAATGGTCGAACAAATGTATGGAGAGTACGAGAAGAGGATGAAGAAGAAAGGGAAGAAAAAGGAAGCACATGTTGATGATGATGCTTCGGTAAACCAAGGGGATGGAAGAGACCCTCCTAAGTCTACATCTTCACCATCAAGTTCTAACTCTTTTTCCTCTAAGCATTCTCATCATTCTCATCATTCTAGCCATAAAGCCTCTTTTAAGAAACCATTATTAAAGCTTGATGTAAAATTTTCTTTACCTATGTTTAATGGAGATGCTAATCCTAAAAATATAGATAATTGGATCCGACAGGTTGAAGTATATTGTCTTTTTTAACATATTGATGAAGAGGAAGTTAAAGTGAAATTGGCTTCTCTTTGGTTGTAAGGCACCGCTCTTGTATGGTGGGAGAGAAAACTTCAGGACAAAAAGTAAGTGGTAATCTTCTTTCCTCATGGTCAAAATTTAAATCAACAATAAGGAAGCAATTTTATCTATTGGGTTATTTACATAAAGCAATGATGGAATGGAAAACTTTAAGGAAAAGTAAAGGTCAAACTGTACAAAGTTTCACAGAAGAATTTAGGAAGAAATCTCTAGAATTAAACATTCCTTTGGATTCTTACAAAACCTTAATGAAGTATATTGGTGCACTTCACAGTTATATTCGTCATACTTTTCTCTTATTTAACCCCACTAGTCTTGATGAAGTTTGTGTGCAAGCCACTCACCTTGAGAATAGGGGAAAGCATGTTCAAGAAGATCCCCCAAAGAAACCTTCCAATATCCCACATAAAATTTTTAAGAATTTTAAAAGGAAGGACAAGAAGACCGCCACAGTGACGAGAGAAGAAGGAAATCCATATTGCACTCATTGCAAGAAAAGCGGTCATGATGATGAACATTGTTGGAAATTGCATCCAGAAAAGAGACCGAAACAATTAAGTGGAAAGGGGAAGACAAAAATTGTTGCTATAGTGAAACAAGATATTGGTTCTGATTGAGGAGACAAATGAAAGATCACAATGGTTGGAGTACAAGGAATAGATTAAATTCATTCTAGGTCAAATTCCAATAATGAATCTCATGATGATGAATGGAAGAGGAATGAATTATTTCACATAAGGGTTGTATCTAAACACACTAAGATAGATACATTATTTGATATCGGTTCCCAAGTAAACTTGATATCTGAAGCACTTGTCAAAAATATGGGTCTTGACACAAAACCACATCCAAATCCTTATCCTCTTGGTTAGGTATGTGTAAAAACTTAATGTCACCATACAATGTAGAGTCAGATTTTCTATTGCTTCAAAGTTGATTGATGAAGTGGATTTGGATGTTGTATCGCTTGATATATGTGGCATAGTGTTGGGAAGTCCTTATATTTATGATCGAAAAATAGTCTTCTTTTGTCATGAGAACAAGTACCACCTTACTAAAGGGGGAGTGGAATATATTGTTAGAGCTCACAATATGAGGGTAAGCACAACACCTTTAGTGTAGGACAAATGAAGAGACTCATAAACACTAATAAGAGATATGTACTCATAGTCTCAAGAGAGAAATATGTCAGAACATTCGATGCTTTCCAAGGATGTGATCCTTCTCATAAGAAAGAATTAATTGATATTGTTTCTAAGCATTATGATATTTTCCAAGAACCAGATGGGTTACCTCCTAAGAGGGAAACCCAACATGAGATACCTATTCAACAAGATTCTCCCCTTCCTAATGTGGGCATGTACAGGATGTTAGTTGTGGAGATGACAAAGATCAAGAAGAAGGTACAGGGCTTATTGGATCAAGGGGTCAACAAGCCCATTTCATCTCCTTGTGGTTCTTTGATCATGATGGTGCCAAATAAAGATGGAACATCGTGAGTGTGTGTCGATTATTGGTCCTTAAATAAAATCACGGTGAAAAATTGATACCCTCTTCCTCGTATAGATGATTTACTTGATTAGTTAAATACTTTTGTTTATTTCAATAAGTTGGATTTGCATACTGGATACCATCAAATCAGGGTTGCGGAACATGATGCATGGAAGACTACCTTCAAAACCAAACATGGATTGTTTGAGTGGTTATTTATGCCATTTGGGCTTTGTAATGCTCCGACAACTTTCATGCGTATGATGAATGATGCATTCAGGCCTTTCCTAGATGATTTTGTGATTGTATATTTAGACGACATTCTTATTTTTAGCGAGACTTGGGATGAACATGTGAGGCATGTAAAGCAAGTATTGGATACTTTTCAAAGGGAAAAGTTGTATTTAAAATTTTCTAAATGTGAATTTCGCAAGACTACATTTGTATACTTAGGTCATATTGTAGGAGGAGGACAATTAAAAATTGATCCTTCCAAGATTGATGTAATTGTAAATTGGCATGAGCCAAAACGTGTAACTGAGATCCGAAGCTTCTTAGGTGCAGTTCAATATTGGAGGAGGGTCATTTCAAATTTCTCCTTTACAACAGCTCCTTTGCATTCCTTAACCAGTGTGAAGAACACTTTTCAGTGGGAAGGAAAGCAACAAAAAGCTTTCGACACTTTGAAGGAGAATATCATTACCGCACTGGTATTAGCATTATTGATTCTTCAACAACCTTTTGAGATCGAGACAAATGCCAATGGATATGCCATAGGTGTGGTATTGATGCAATATCGTAATCCTATATGTTACCACTCTGAACATTTTAACCAAGTTGTTGTTAACTATCCTACATATAATAAAGAGTTGTATGCATTTGTTCAAAGCATAAAAAAATGGAAGCACTACTTGTTAGGGAAGGAAACAATCATACATACAAATCACCAACCCTTATAGTATCTCCAAGCACAAACCAAACTACAAAAATATCGAAACTACATATGGATGGGTTTTCTACAAAAATTTCATTTGGTAATCAAGTACAAAAAGCATACAAGTAACAAGGTAGAGAACTATTGTCTGCAGGGAAAACTACTCTACCATCTTGGAAAGCTATGTATTCTTACAAGTGAACGAGTCCATGTAATATGAGAAGCTCACACTTCTCTTGTTTATGGGAATTTTGGGGTAGGAAAGACTATGGCTCATTTGCAGAGGTTTTGTTACTGGCCTCAAATGAAATAAATTGTAACTAAATATGTAAAGGGGTGTGTGATGTTTTCTACTTGTAAGCTCACTAATAGAAAACTAGGGCTATACTCACCACTTTTTGTTCCATCCCATCCATGGGAGAGTGTCTCCATGGATTTTGTAGGGGGTTTAAAAATGTCAAAAGGGGGTCATGATTATTTATATGTTGTAGTGGATAGGTTTAGAAAGATGTATATCTTGATGCCATGTAAAAAGTAGATCACTGTTGAGTAGACTGTTAATCTCTTCTTTCAGTATATTTGGGTTCATTTTGGGTTACCCACATCCATTATCTTGGATCGAGATACTCAATTCCTTGGGGATTTTCGAACAAGCTTGTGGAGAATGATGGACACAAAATTGAAGAGGAGAACTCCTTTCCATCCACAAACCGGTGGAGAGACAGAGGTTGTAAATTGAAAAATGGTACTTTTTCTTCGAGGATACTACAACAAGAATCCCAAGTTATGGGATGAACACATAGCCTATGTAAAACATGCTTACAACCAAGACTTACATTCCTCCACTTGGAGTTCACCTTTTGAGAGATGTTTTGGGTACCTACCTAAAGTTCCTTTGGAATTGATGTATGGAAGGGATGTCGATGCAAATGTAGACATAATAGAGAACAGAGCCCACATGTTCATCCAGAGGATCAAACAGGTGCACCAAGAATTCAATGAACAATTGGAGAAAATTCAAGCACAGTATAAAGATCAGCATGACAAGCACAAGGTTGATCATCAGTTCCAGTTTGGAGACTAGGTATGGCTTCACATCAACAAGGAGATATTTAAGGGTGAAGGAAAGAAACTCAAGCCCATTCTTTATGGAACATCACTATCTTGGAAAAAAGTGGTACCAATGCTTTTCATGTAGATCTTCCACCTTATATGCCGATTTACTTGGTTGTAAATGTAGAGAACTTGAAACTTTTTTAGCCTCCCATGATCATGGATCAGGATGAGGAAGTTTCAATACCTTCAATTGATGATTTTTATCCCGATTACATGGATGAGTTAAAGGAATATATCATCCTAAACAAAAGTAAGAGGAATTCATGCAGGGGCGATGTTGATTATCTTCGAGTAGGCTTAAAGGGCACACATCCAAGCAAGGTAAAGTGGATTGAGAAGGACAAGGTGAGGGAACTTTTCCCTCACTTATCTATTGATTGATGAATTTTTTTGGTGGACCAAAAAGCTCTCAGTTGGAAGGCGTGATCCAAAAAGGATCTAGAGAAGACTAAGAACAACTCAGAACTCACAGAAGCAACTCAGAACGCTTAGAATGGCCTCAACAGACAGAGAAAGGGAAAAAAATTCAAAGTTCTCAAAACTTAGTGAAAATAAATTCATCACGAGGAGAACATCTCAATATTTCTAGCGATGAAAATGGCTCGTCAAACAGAGTTACGGATCAAAGGATATCCGTGGTCAAAGTTTGGTCAACTTAGCCCAGTCAGCAGGGGGATGAGTCATCATCCATACTGCTGATGTGATCCTAAGTACGGATGATGTCAACATCCGTAAAACATATGTGGCATGATCAGGAGGTGACACATGTCATGCTAACATCATCATGGTGATGTGGTAGCACCAAAGGCTACCACATGTCACCCATATTTGGCATTTCTGGGCCATTCTGTGGACCAGTAAGATTTCACCACTTGGAAGTTTGTATAGTCCGTATAGTGATGTGGCACTGATGTGGCATGGTGACGTGGAAATATGAGTTGGCAGCTGAAGTGGAATCCATACATTGACGTGGCATTGACATGGTAGGTTAACAATGCAGTGGTTGACGTTGTACAATAGGTGGCTGCCAAAAGGCCCAGTCATGGGTTGTCGTGTGGCAGGGAAAATGCCCAATGACAAACCATGATCAAAATTTTGAAAAAAATAATATTTGGTGGGTTCACCAAATGTGATTACCAACCAATGGATGGAACCATCACCAAAGTAGTGGATCAAAACACACACACACACACACACACACACACACACACACACACACACACACACACACACACACACACACACACACACATATAAGTTGCAACAATCAATCCAAAAGTGGAGGCCCACGGGATTGACCCTGCGACCTCCCCCTTATTAACACCTTAATATATGTTCCATAACCAACTGGCCAACGAACAAATGTTATAAACAACACCCATTTAATTATTTAAAAGGTACATCCACCTAGGGCTTGGAAAGGGTTGCGCATGGGTAAGGTCAGGCACGTAGTTCGAGGAAAATATGTCAATATTTATTGCAGGTTGCAGGGAATAGAAACCGAGATGGAATTATTCTTTGGCCTGGGAGTGCTAGAGTCAGATCGAGGTGTGGAGACAATATTTTTTGGGTAATTCAATGCCACAAATTCAGTGGTGTTTTTTTTTTTCTAATCTGAGAAATACTTCTGCAACTTGATCTTAGAATGAGGTATACTTATGTATTTTTCTAAGTTAATGAAAAATCCTACCCATTTGAGAGAAGGACCTGGAGACGTAGTCCACCAGGGACGAAATATGTTATCATGTTTTTGTGTTCAGATTTGATGCTTATGTCTCTTTATTATTGAGCTTTTCCTTCTTTAAAGGTGCACTTTAATTTATGCTCATTTAATGAAATTATTTATAAGTCACTCGATGAAAAGATCCTGGATCAGTAGCATTCCTTGCACAACTTATAATAACAAAATGAAGGGCCCAACAAGCTCTGACCACAATCCTTGACTCTGTTGAGCGCTCAACACACCCTAAGAGACTTATGAAATATTATCACTTTTTAGGTACCACTTATTTTCTTTTACTGTCTAAATTTATTTCACTGTGGGGAATGGTTTATCTTTGTTTTTTTTTCATGACTCTTATCAATCAAATCAGGTTTGTTTGAACTTATGAAACCTCGTATCTAAAATAACCTGACATCCAAACTAAGAATCTGCAGCTAATATTTCACCTAACGCACTTATGTTCCGTGTCGAAAAAATTCAAGCAAGTAAGGTGGCCACACAATTACAATAGTTGTCGATCATCGATGCACCATCAATAGAAGGTGGATTTGGTTTGCGTAAGTGATTCACCATGAAGTTTCAAGAGATATCCGATCCCCATCAAAATTGACACAATACGGGAAGGATATACATTGATAAAGGCCATAAAGAAATCATCGATAGTTGATGATCGATGTGCTTTATCAGGGTCAGAGAAATCTAGAAAGGTTAAAATAATCATTTTTGTCTACGACAGACATATCGCCAATCGCCAATACATTTTTGGTGTCGAGCCTTTTTCATTAGAGTCAATTTGAGAGCACTTGGGTAGGTTTATCGCCATTCTCTGATCCTTGATAATTTTCAGCTTCGGCAAGATAGGATCGAATTTTAGAATGTATAGCTTAAAGAAAGTCTCGATTTCGATTAACACGAGAAAATGAAGATGTCGGTCTCGAGTGCCACATGTCTTTATAGCGTAAGGGTGTCATATGACCTAGTTTTATCCCAAGTCATATTAGGGTTCCCTGGGTCCTATTCACACCTCCTAGTTATCTTTTACACATCATCTTTGTACGATGAGATCGATCAACGTCGAAGCTTTTGCAAAAAGATATCAATGAAAAGTGTTCAAAGTAGAATCCCGACCCCCGACTCACCAATTGGATTAATGAAATGATGGGATGTTTATGGCATAAGATACGATCAGATTCTGACATTTAATAAACCAGTTAATGCTTCATCCTGCATTTGTTGCTACCTCATGTGTCGATTGAACAACAACAATTTGAAATCACCAATAGGCCACGTTACAACCCATGCCCGCATCGTCAATCCATGATTCAATTTAATTTTAAACGTCTATGAAGATCTGGGGGAATATTTAATAAAACTACACTCATAACCCAAATTGAATGGCTGATGTGATAAGGTTAGTTCATCCCTGTTTAAATCTCTAAAACAGTTTTGAACAATTTCATTATGTGCACAAGTTTGAATGCCAAAGCATCCGAAGAAGCAAAGAAAGCGTCTTGAGACTATGTTGATGCTCAGATCATCAAAACTCGTTAAACAATATGCAGAGGTATGAGAAGTCTTGTTTAGGACTGGAGACAAACTTCTGTTTTCATCAAAGGCGTTGTGGGATTGGATCTGAGGAGGAATTACTTCCTACTTTATTTCATGAATGGATGTTGTAATGATTAAGAGTTTCTGAATCTGTTGATAAGTTAGTTGTTTCAATATTTTTGTAATTCTTGTCTCTAATGATGAAGGAAAATCATTGTGTTAATGTGTGATTAATGCTAGACATAAGGAAACTATTTTTCTTTCCATCATTTTATTGCATGTATGTTTTCTTTCGATAATTGTATCTCAGTCAATAATTGAAATACCAGCAAGTTAATGTATTAGTACTAGGCTTGTCACAGGTGTGAGTATTGTTGCCTACATGCTTGAGCACAAGGGTTATCCCAAGCTCAGACTTCTTTAGTATTTAAGACTCCCCCTTTTACCATATGGTTTATACCAGCACACATCTTTTTATCAGACCCATCTAATAAAGAAAATACAAAAAGAGAATGATTAAACTGAAAGAGGAAATTTCATAAGAAGATATCTTCTAAATCACTATGTAAATCCCATCAATAAATTGGCCGGATCGAAATATATAGAGAACCACTCCACCATCGAATGTTGGAGAGTCTAATTGGTCCTTCATGGTAGGTTTGGTTCCTACTCTTGAGTTAAAGGGACCTAGGACCCCTCAATAGACTTATTGTCACTCTAAGTTTCCTTGGGTCTTTAGCCCTTAGTTTTGAATTTTCTGAGCCTTTAGATTTTTTAATTTTGATTTATTTTCTTAAAATGTGATTACTTAGGTTACCTTGAATAAATGAATCCTTAATTCATGACTCAAGTTTTGACCCTCACATAGATTTTTGGCCTAGGTTCATTTTCTTGGCTTATGTTTTGACCCACTTCATGACTTGACACTAAGCCTAACTCACCCCATGACCAACTTGACTTGACATGTCACTTTCCTCACTCATGCCTTCGTAGCCTTTCCATGTTGTCCCTTTGTCCTCTTAAAATGGTCAAATCAACTTTTTGAAAAAGGAGCATTGCCAACTCACTAGGAGTTTCTGTAGCACACTCCTTGTCCTTTATTTTTGCCATGATTCATTATCATAATGATGATGGCATGTCTGCCTTGTTTTCAACACCTTGATTAGTTAAAATATGCTCTCAAGAATTTGATCTTTATGACATTTCTAACGGTTTTCAAAGTCTGAAATGTTCAAAAAACTCGGTGCTGCTAAAACTATCAGTTCAGACCAATTGATAGAGGTGCTATGAGATCGGTTGCTCAGGTGGATTTGGATGCCTAGATGCTCATGATACTCTCCTAAACATCTGCAAAAATCCAATTTATCATCAATTTTTTGAGGTATCCCATGTTTACCCTCCTCTACATATCAAATTTGAGGTAGTAATTGTCACCTGGAGCTTGGGTAGTGATCGTCTCTGCAATTCGTCCCTTCCTTCATACATTTTTATACTTTCTTCTATACAAACTTGCAGTCATTGTCACTTGGTACTCAGTAACCAGAAAACCATTCACATTTCTTTCAAAGAGTTGAATTTCCCAAGCAACGTTTTCTCCTTGTATGCACGTTGCACTACCCAAAAGTTTTGTTGAACCTCGCTCTTGTTTCCCTTGCCTCCTTCAATTTTGGATTGAAGTGTTTTCAACCAATTTTCAAAGACCATCACAGTAATTTCCTTCACCTATTTCCATTCTTTAGTTTGAGATCTGTAAGCAGTCAAGGGGAGGGAAATTTGCAACCATTGTTTTCCAAAGCTAGCAAGTAGTTTGAGTTAGGGGAGAGTCCTAGGAAAAGGACAACCATTGTTCACTATCAATATCCTATTGAAGTCTACCTCCATTTTGTTTTCATGGCCTTTATTTTACCATATATTTGACCTCTAATCCTGACCTATGGAGATGCCTCAGAAGAATAAATCTCACAAGGGAGGTACTGTGGTTAGAACTGAGCCTGTAGACATGCATTTATTTGAGGCAGAGCCCATGGTTAGAGAAGTTTTTCAAAGAGTGGGATGCCTTTATTTCTTCCAAACCATGCAAAGGGGTCATCTTGAGGTGGAAAGGCAATTTGCCTCACATTTTTATGGCCTGAATACTAAGGTAGGAGACCTAGAGTTTGATGTGTCTAAAGCCTCCATTTCAGTATCCATAGGGATTCCTATCATAAGAGAGAAATGGTTTAAATCCATGGCTTTGAATGCAGCCTTTTCCAAAGACTTTCTTAAGCCAGAGTATCAAACTGACAACGTGTCCAAAGGGGTACCAATAAGTCATCTAGTTGAAGAGTTTGATAAGATGTTGAAGATCATCCAAAGATACTTCACATGTGAGGGGAGGTTTAATACATTATACCAGTAACATATAAACTCTTCTGCTTCATTTTACTGGTAAAGATGAAATGAACTTTTTTTTCTATTTGTTGAGAAGCATAGGGAAAATTTCATATAGATTTCAATCCAAATCAAAGGCTATGGATACTAGTATTTTTCATTCTGGGTTGATTATAATGTTGGTATGAGAAGAATTGAGAAAGAGGAACATCTCATGGGAACAATTCATTGTTTCTTCTCACATGAAGTTGGACATAGCAGCCACTCCTCAGTCAAAGATACCAAGTCCTTTTCCATCCACTAGTACTTCTCCAGTAGGAGCCAACAAGAAAAGAAAGAACATGGCCCCTATCCAATTCCAAGAGGTCATAAAGGAAGTTGAAGAAATAGAGAAGGAGGCCTATATTTCTCCTCAGAGAGACCTTTCACCCCCTCCTGCACCATAATTAGAAGAAATCCCTTCCTCTACTAAAGCCACAACCAAGAAAGGAGGGGAACTACACTTCTCTTCATCTCCTTCGACAACTAGTACAAAAGTCAGAAGACCTTTCACAAGATCATCATCTCTCAAGGAGGTTGTTGAAACACAAGTCCTACCAAAGGTTTCTATTTTGAAGAAAAAGAGAGATAAGGGAAAAAGCATTGAGAAGTCTGTTGAGATGGAAGAGGCAGTCCATGTGCAATAGGAAGATGAAGATAAATCCATAAAGAATCCTGTTGAGACTATCAACATCACCACTCCACCTAGCAATCAAACCTTCAAAAGAATGATTATAAAGATCAAGGAAGCTAGGAAGGATATTTCTCACTTGAAATCAGAAGACTATCTCATAGGATTAAGATGAAAGATATCATGGATGGTTACAACCACACTCTTGACTTGGCAAGAGTTTCATCAAAACAGAGACTTTATAGGAAAAACAGAGACTTTCAGTCTCAGAATAAAAAACTCAAAGAAAAGTTGCAACAAGTAAAGGATGAGGTGGCTCAGAGAAATCTAAATGTGTTGGTTGAGGATGCCATTGAAAAGGAGAAGCCAATAGTCAAGAAAAGTATTCTTCCAGTGAAGAAGGTTGTTACTACTAAAGGAAATCATGTTGATGTGCCAAAAGGAAGTCCTCCTTCCACCAGAAGGAGTGCCAGGTTGATGAAGTGATTGGTGAAAGGTGAGCTCCATTTTTTAGAATAACCCCTTTTTGCAAGGATAAGTGATTGAGGAAGTATTAATTTTTTCCACTTATACAGGATTTACAGGCTTCTATTGCATACAACTCAAGGTTTTTAGTGCTTTGCAAAGAGTTAATCTCTTCCACAGAAATAACACAGACATTACGTAGCACTATGGCACTATAGAATTGTCTAATTCACATATACTATTAGTATGCTACATATAGTGCTACCTAATCTCGTAAGACTGGTGTAGCGATGGCGCTGCAAATTCCACAGGGTGCTACCTATTTGTTTTGAGGTCGGGCTCTATTGAATTGCGTGCACAAATACACAGGCATGACACTACCAAAATTTACACAGAGAATAAATTACAAAGGCATGGCGCTATCAAAATTTTAACAGAGGTTGAATTATGAAAAGATACACACAGGCTTGGTGCTACCCATTATGCAGGCCTATTTTGGAGGTTGCGCTATGGAATTACAAATAGTTTTTTGTAGGTGCTACAAAATATCGCTACCTAGAGCGCTACCAAATGACGCTACCAACAGGTACCTGAAATCAAGGGGTTCGAGTTATCAACCTTGTGAGTGGTTGATGATGTGGAGAATGGATGAGATACTAGTTGGCGGCACGATGATAGTTTACAAGCCTCTGCAGGACACTTGGCATGCAAGGAGATGCGCATCAAAGAATATCAAGTCAGTTTAAAGTTGGTTGGATTAGTGGCCAACATTTTCCCTTTTTATAGCACAATTGTTAGATGAAATAACTATTTAGAGAATTTCATGGGAGGAAGGCCAACTCACACCTCCAACTTTTTCCTTCCCTTTTTGTTATAAATAGATAGTCCAAATGTTTTAGTATGTTTCAATGGTTGAGCTAGGCTCCCTTATTTTGTAATATTTTGATAAAGCATACTAGTTCTCTAGTTATGTACTTGATTTGAGATTTCTTGATTAATATAAGTCAGTTTTCTTATTCCATATTATTTTCCTTTGATACTGAAGTATTCATGATTGAATGATTCACATGGATTATTGTAGTTGTATTATGATAAATGTTTGATTATAGTACTATTATGATGTTCTTCAGTTTCCTTAAAATTTGAATTCAAGAAGATCTTGTGTTTGAGTTTTTCCTCCTTAGGTTGCTTGAAGACATGATGTCCATAACAAACCTCTACATTTCCCTCACCAAAATCTTTCTTCTATTCACCTTTACTCCCACTTACTGACTGAAGTTGATCAAGACCCCAATTTCTTGTACATGCTATCCTAGATTTCCTAGTTATAACATTATTATCTTGAGTCTTATCCAGTTGACCTCATTAAAACTCATTTACATTTACATATAACCTGATGGGTATTGGGATTACCTTCTATGCAATCTGAGGGTGAATCCTAATGCTAACAAGACTCTTCCTCGAGTCAAATCCTTGGTTCTACTGTGGTCTCTGGATTGACATGTTTCTTTCCTTTATCTTCTGTATCTGTTTTTCTTCCAATTTCTGCTTGAATTCTTTCCTTTTCCACTTCTTCAAACGAAGGTCCCAACTCTAGGACCAATTCTGAGGCTCTCTTCCTTACTCCTTGTAAATTGACGATTGTGTCCTACCATTTCCTGAAAAGGAGTGAAGATTCAGGCGCAAACTATCGAGTCGTGTCTGTAATGCATCCCTTAGGGTTGGATGCGACCAAAGAGTTCCACTCTGAGTCGGTTGTAGCATCTACCTGATGCATTTTCAGATAGGTTGTCTGAACGATAGGTATAAATTCTTATATCTCTTTATTAGCTACTGACTATGCTTCTAATAAAGCATTTAGCTCTTTGTATGCTTGCTAGATCTAGTCAATTTTTTCTTGCTGCTCGAGTGGATCCATGGTGATGGAAACTTCCTAGTTGAGAGACTAGATATTCATGCGCAATTACTATTGAGTTTGGTTGCACCTTGAAATAATATCCATCTAGTATATAACTTCGCAGAAGATCTTTGTGCATTCTGCATTTATTTTTTGCAAGGCTGCTCTTGTGTTATTCCCTTCAATCACGACTCTTTCAATTTTCTCTTGAAGTTTTTGGGGTTGATGTTCTGCTTCACGTTAACTCTCCCACAATTTTTCTTCAAGGTTCTCTGTGTGGATGGCCAACTCCGGCAATGCTACATGGAGTATATTGATTTGTTGCAAAGGCTCTCCTGCTACATTGGCTTCGAGCAGTTGTGGTGTTGTCTTTCAGAACATTGGCTAGGCTTCTGTAAGATTTTCCTGGACCTTTTCCACTTTCGTATCTTCTTGGACCCTTGCATATTCCTCCTGCATCCAACATGCTTGCATGAGGAGTGCTTCCTCCTTGCAAAAATCAGCTTCCCATTTTTCCTGCTAGATCCTATGCTCTAGTTGATTAGTTGAGGATCCGATCATCGCTATTAATTGTGTTGACGACCATTGGGTGAGGTCACTAAAAGAAGTAGCGACCTCCCTGGGTACTTGGAACTGCAATGGGAGTCCAATGTCCATTGAGTGTTCCGAAGGTGTCTCCACCTCTTCCTCCCCTATAAACAGACCTTGCGACTGCTGCACAAGTCTCATCCTCACTATTGATGGAAGGAATGGGAGCATCTATGTTTTCATCAAGTAGAGTTGCACCAGATCTGGGCACTGTTGTGGTTTCTAGAGTGCTAGCTCTAGTTTCTCTTGCAATGATGTTTCACTCTGTCCTGATGTAGTTTCAGGCTCCTTCTGCACCTCTTGTACTTCTTCCTCTTTCTTGACCATGATTTATGTGGTTCCACTTCTTTGGATGGCACTCTCAACATTGACTATTGAGAGAGGGAGTTGAGTGCTCGAGGCTTGCAGTATTGGCACAATTTGAATCTCCGTTGAAGGCAACATGTCCTGAATCAGTAAAAATGGAACAATTGATTGTTTCGATACTTCAGGGGCCAAACCAGTGAGTTCTAGTACATGCTCGGGTAGGTCGGGGGGATCCAACTTCATGGTCTTAGGCTCAGTGGTTTTGGGTTGGATGGTCATTTCTTGCGGTGGAAATGGGGGTTGTGGGGGTGACGGGGGTTGTTCGGCGATGATGGTGGTGGATGTAGTGGTCTCTGGTTTAGGGTCATTCTGGATGTCAATGATTGTTTGGGTCGCTCGAGTGGCTACTCGAGTATGAGATATGGTCGATGATATTGGCTGGGGATTTAGAATATTCACTGGGGAGAGCCCTGTCCTAGGTTTCTTAACTAGGGGACATCCAATGAAAGCATCATTAAGGATGTCATTGACATCTTTACTTGTCAGCATAGCTTGCTCCGGAGGCTACGAGAACATGGGCAACATCCTCTTCTTGCGTTCCATAGGTTGAGTCTCCTCTTCCTCCTCTTCCTCCTCTTTTGAATCCGTATGCATCGGTACATATTATTTTTTCTCCTCTGGGCCTGAGCTCGACCCTACTGCTACTTCCTGTCCCTTTTTCCTCAGGATATCTGCAGGTAGGGAGATATTGAATCCCCGACTTGTGTGGGTTGTGTTTCACTCCTGGCCATGAAATTACTTTCTTGTCAAAGGCCTCCTCATCTAGATAGAACGATAACATCAGGGAGTGAAAGTATTCAATTTTAACATGCTTGGACCAAACAAAAGTGTGGTGGTAATTCAAACCGAATGTAATGTTTCTCATGTTCACGTTGAGAATCTTTTGTGGTACACACAACCTCTGAGTTGCATATAGTAGGTGGTTTTACCACTTCAAGAATGATGCTTTGTTAAACACTGTATTCTTTAAGTTCGACCTTGAGTTCCAAGGTTCAAACATCTTTTCCAATCGACCTTTATCTACTAGTGATAATAGTCTTCCTGAGGGTGGATTCCACTTCAGCATGGTGAACACAATGAGCAATTATCCATAGGTGAAGGTTTCTTCCTTCTCCTGAGCTTCCTCACATGATACCAGGAGTTTTTCCAGTAGATAGCTACACCAATTGAATATCGCTCCATTGGCACAAAAATATGCCACTGACAGGGAATCCAACATGTACTCACCCTTGTAATAGTACTACATCACCCTGCTAGAAATCACATATAAATTTTTTATGTCTGTCTCTAGTAAAATTGGGTTAATCTTGGTTGTGTGCCCCCCCTCTTTGTGTATGAAATATTTCATACAGATTGGGTTCTCCCTTTTTCTTTACATTCTTACCACAGCCTTGGAACCCTTTTGATACATCCTCGCCTTCGAGGGATAGGCATGTTATTTGATGGATATCCTCTGCATGAATCAAATACCGTTGATCGAACAATAACCTCCTATTATGTACCCAGATGATGAGGAACTTGGTACACTACGCAACCTCACCAGTAGTGCTGAAAACTGGCAAGTCTTGGAGATTCATAATGTTGGAGTTGAAGAGGTTGATAAAATCTAGCTTTGACATGAACTACATCCCTCCCATATCATTTGGAGCCACATCCCAGAACATGACAATGTTCATCTACGGGAATAATACCTAGTCTGTCAGGTCGAGGTTGAGGAGCTTCACTTGCTCGACCTTTCCTTTTAGGTCACCCACGATCTCAACCTAGGGATCACACAACTCATCTGGAACTACTTCTTTGGAGAATGAACTTTGGCTTCATGTAGCTCTCGACATCGTTTCTATGCACTTATAATAGACTTAGACTGACTGTATTGGGCTTTGGGGTCGCAACTGATAGAATTTTGCAAGCACTACGACAATTCAGAAATCTCAAAACACAAAATAGAAAAAAATATGTCTTATGCTAAGTTCATCCAACCTGATACTTAGGATATCTGGTGGGTTTTTTCATTAGTCCTAAGGCCACTCATGATTAATCCTATAGACACAACCTAGAGCTGATTTGTCTGAAAGGACTATTGACAGGGTAAATCTATTGGGGGATTCTTGCTTTTACTGAACAAGTTGGACAAGGACATGGCCAGGCTCAGGCCTTATCATTTGAATGGTTGAGAATCCCAGTGTGAATACTGATGGAATATTTGTGTATCACAATTTTATAGATTAACAAAAGTTCATACGGGTTACTGTAGTGATCATAAATGATATGATTGGACAAGGTGTGTGTGGCACATGGACTAAGATTCAGTTCGGATTCACTTTTCCTCTGACCACAACGGTCTCTCCATCAAATTTAATGACTACATTTAATGTACTCATGGCTCTTAATATCCCGTGTTGCTGAGTTATCAATTATGCACCAAAGTAATGCTTAGACTAAATGAAAAATGAAATATATGTCCCAGCACAACACTGCATACTCTGACTTTATTAACTGAATTTAAAGAAATTATAGAAATTCAAATCTAACTACTATACATGCTCCTTTGGATTGGAGCAATAGCACTTTATCTCGGTCCTAATAATTATAGGGTTTCATGTGAGTGCCATTCACCCATCCTGGCCTATGTATACCATCCAATTTCCCTAGTTTGACTACGCTAAAGTGTCAAATCTCCGCAATGATAAATGGGCCCAACCAATGCATGTGCAATTGGCCTAGATGTTTCTGGTATCGACTATCATAAAGTAGGACCTTATATCCTTGTGCAAATGTTTTATCCTTAATATGCCTATCGTGCTAGGCCTTCTTCTTGGATTTCTCAAATGTTTGATGAAAGTCTGCTAAAAACATGGTCTCATTAAGTTCCTGCAACTCCGTAACCCTCTGTGCAATTGATTCATTCTCTGACATGTGTGTAACTTGTACGATGTAGAGACTAGGGGTAATCAATTTTGCAGGTACCATAGCCTCTTTCCTGAACTAGTTGAAATGGAGCATACTTGTGAATTTTCTTCGTGGTCATCTTGTAAGCCCACAAAATTGTTGGGACTTTGTCATCCCAATCTTCCATGTTTGCGCAACAAACCTTTGTCAAACATATTTTCATAATCTTGTTAAACACCTCCACTATGTCATTGTCTTGTGGATGGTAGGGGATTCTTTTATGATGTTGGATTACGAACTCTATAGTAAGCTTTTCTATTGTACTAATGATAAAATGACCACCCTGATCACTAGTCAGACGTTTAGGACATCAAAACCAAGTGATAATTTTTTCAAAGATAAACCTAGCACCGATATCGGTCGATAAATCCTGAAGAGTTGTTTCCTCATTCCATCATGTCAGGTAGTCAGTTGTGGTTTACCTATCCTTTGATTTCTTAGTCACGGGGTTGATCAGTCCAATAAAATCAACCGCTCACTTCTCAAATGCTTGCAGAGATCGAAGTGGCTGAAGAGGCAATTCGTCTCGTCATAATGGCTTACCTAATCTCTGGAAAACATCATAATATCTAGCATACTCATTTTCATCTTTGAAGAGCGTGGCCCACCATAATCCAGTTTGGATGAATTTATGTTAAGTGGCCTTTCCTCCGACATGGCCTCCCGCAACTCCACTATGGCACTCCCACAAGATGTCTTGTCTTTCATGGTCCAAAACGCACCTTTTGAGCATAATTTCTAGGTCCGACTTATACAATTTCCCCATGATCAATTGATAGTCCTATGATCGAACCACCATATAGCATTTCTAAGTTGCAGAGTATGTTTCTGTGCAGGCCCCTGTACTCAGGAAAACTGTTATGTCTTCCAAGTATTCTGGTACGACCTCAACTCTGAACAGGTCTGCATCTGGGAGATGATCATCGATTGCTATTTCACTCTCCCCTGACTCTAATATGGAAAAGTAATCGAGACCCACATTGCATATTCTAGGTTTGATGATCACCTTAAAAAAAAATTCCTGAATCAGTAACAACCATCGAAAGCTTATTCCTTCCAAGAATAGCTTGTTAACTAGATATTTTAATGCAGAATGATCAGTAAAAAATTTAAAATGAAAGCCTAAAAAGTAATGTCTAAACTTTTGTAGAATATAGATCATAGTCAAACCCTCCCTTTTTGTGGTTGTATAGTTGCGTTCAACTTGTGAGAGCTTCGTGCTAGCAAAATAGATGGGATGATCTGTATTTCCATATCATGGTTGTGCTAAGACGACTCCTAGGGAAATACCTAATGCATCCATGTGCACATGAAATTCCTTTTCCCAATTTGGAAATATCAAAATAAGTGTTGTGCTGAGCCTTTCCTTCAGGATATCAAATGCTCAATCACACTCTGGTGTCCACTGGAAATTTTCAGACTTCTTTAGTAGATTTTCCAGGGATGCATTAATATACGCATACCTTCTGATGAACTTGTTATACTACCCTCTGTTCCCCAGCATTGAGTGCAATTGTTTAGCGCTCGTAGGTGGATGCATATTCAAAATGAATGTAACTTTAGTTGGTTCTACCAGCACTCCCTCTTGACATACTATGTGGCCTAATAGATTTCCATGTGGAACACAGAAGATACACTTTATGAGGTTTAAAGATATTTGTAGTTCCCTACATTGATAAAACATCAGTAGTATTTGCGCTACATGTTCTTTCAGTAAACTGTACAGCATCCATATAAACTTCTATAAATTTGTGAATAAATTCTCAGAAGGCTACTATTACAATCCGGGAAAAAACTGCTATTACAATCCGGGAAAAAACTACAGGGGCATTCTTTAGACCGAAGGGCATCACATTATATGAAAATGACCCCCATTATTTTATGAATATGGTCTTCTTTTTGTCTTCCTTGGTAATTCTCACTTGGTGATACCCCAAAAATCCATTCGTAAATGAATAAGAATCTTTCCTCGCAACCTATTCTAGCACCGCGTCAGTAAAAGGTGTGGGAAAAGGGTCATGCACACAGGAACAATTAAGGATTTTGTATTCTACACATACCCTAATGTCCTCTATACCTTTATTTCTTTGGATGACTATGGGGCTAACCCACTCTGCTTCTTGAACTGAAAAAATAAGTTTGGCCTCAAGCATCTTGTCTATTTCCCCCTTAACCTTCTCTTTCACCCCGGGGTTAAGACGATATGGTCTATTCCTTACAGGTTTTGATCCTTGTTTTATTTCAATTTTCATCTCTCCCATAGCCCCTATTATCCCTTTTGTATCTGTAAATGTTTTTGGGAATAAGTCCTCATACTACTGCAACAGGATATGTATTTCCTGGCTAGTTTGGTCATCCTAGTAATCTCCTACAAAAGCTATCTTGGGTTTCTTGGTAGTTCCTATGTTGAGTTTTAGAAACCTCAATGGATGGTTATATTATTTATCAGTCTGACTGGGTAGTGTGTTCTGGATTTCTCTACCTCTTTCTCTTTCCTTAATGGCTAAGTTTCTTAGTTCTTCTAAATCATCAGGGTTTTCCAAATCCTTCTCGATTATATAGCATTCTATGGGTGTCTTGTTTATGTCTAAGTGAAGGTTATACTGAAGCACTTGAATATGATTGGCACATACCATTGGGTTTGATTTCTATATAAAAACATCAGTAAAAACAAATTATTTAATTCTGTGCAGGACTATGTTAAGCTCAGGGTACTTACTTGTAAAACAGAAGTCCTTACAAAATTGGTCTGTTAAAGTTTTCCAATTGATGGTCTGCCTTATGGTATCTTCATGAATGTACTATGATTTAGGATCAGACCTAGTGAATGGGGAAATAATTGAACCCATAAGTGAGATGGTACTTTTGCAACTTTCCACTGACTTATGCATTGTTCGATATGTGTTTCAGGATCAAACTGTCCATTGAACAATTGCGCAACTTGAAAATCCATCCGCATCTCTAATTTCAATTGCTCCTTATCTTGGAATATACATTGGATAGCATGCTTCACATCCTCCCAGTTCCTAATTACTACTTTGTGACTAGCCCACCACCTAGCAGGGATGTCTTCCAAGGCTAAGTCCAAAACTATGATCCTTTGATCTTCTTCTATCTTTTCTTCCATGTTAACCAAAAAACCGCCAAGGTTTGAGGTACCATTGTATGTCGGATTTTCTTTGACCTTGGTTCCAACCCATCTCATTTCTTTGAAAATTGTGCATCGTCTTGAAAATATTTCATATGAACCTTGTTTCCAACTGTCAAATGCCACTTCTGAGTCTCCATCTGCCAATTGTATGCTCCTCCAACTTGTTGATCCATCGGTCGTAGGATTGATGTAGTCTTCTCTCATTCCTATTTTTACAATGTATAAATGATCTATATCCTCTCCTTCCATATTGTTGTATGTTGGCTCTGTGTATCGAGGGCCTACATACAGATCCAATGGATAAACTACTTTTATTCCCTCTACTTCAAATGTCACAGTATCCCTCTTCAGGTCAATAACAACATAATTATCATAAGCCCAATCAATAACAAGTATTGCAAGATAAGGGTCCGTATCCCCCATGATTTAGATCACCTCAAAATCATCTACAGTATTCACTCCCACAACATCTATCTCCACATTCTCGAGCTTTCCTATTGGGAAAATACAATACTAGTTGGCCATTCTCAATTGGATTGGGGAATACGTAAATTTGGGTTTTCCTAAAGCTTCCCAAGTATTTTTAGGAAATATGTTAACATTAAATCCTATATCTAACATAACATCCTTAATCTCAAACTCATTTATCTGGCTTTCTAGTCTAAACTCTTTCCCAGTCTGTATTTTCCTTCTTTGCACTCTCTGAGTGTTCTTCTCGGGAATATTAGTCATTATTCTATATTGCGCGGATTCCTTCAATCCTAGGAATAGATACAGGGCATTGCACAACTTCTCTATCAGCTGGTCATTCCCAAGAATATTATAAAATAACTAAATCCAAAGGTTGACTACATTTTGTGACTACTCAGGTTGTCTCATCGGGATTACGAGGTTTCGGGGTGTAGGGGGTGAGGTAGGGAATTGAGAAATATTAGGATAAATGGTGGGATGAGGATGTTTTTATTTTATTTTAGGGCCAGGGATACTCTGGAATACTTCTATTGCATATTTAAAGAATAGCTTATGTTTCAAAGGGTCATACCTTTCCTCCTTGGGCGCTGCTTTCTGGATCTTAGGCAGATTATCAACATCTTCACAAGTCTTTGCTCCTTTGTGACTAATGATATTAATATCAGGTAGTTGTCCCTTGAATTCTCTATTTATCTTTGAGATAATGAATTTGGCTCCTTGTTGACGTGCCCGATCTTCCCATTTCACAATTATCTCTAGGAAGTCTTTAGTTGCATGTCCATTGATTCTGCAGTGAGAGCACCGTGGCCATATTGGTTGAGGACAATCCCTATCCATGTGAACTTTCTCATCATAGATGTAGAATCTACTTGGTCCTCTTACCTCAGTTCTTCCTCCTCTGAAGTCTCCTTTGCCCCCACCTCCTCAACCTCTTCCCGTTCCTTGAGGGCTTTCATTCACGCTGAAAGATGTTCGATCCAATCTATATGCAAGTGCATACATCTCTCTACACTTATTTGTAGTATGCATGGTAGATGCGCAGAAGTCACAATGTATGGTATTCAGTATAGTAGAATACTTATGAATAATAGGGCACTGCACTTATGAATAATAGGGCACTGCCTTGGTGCATGCGAATTCGATAGATTTTGGAATACTCAGTTGACTGCGATGCTTGATTTCATGGAAAGGCACGATACGAGTTTGGGGTATGGAGGATCGCATAGGATTGTGAGGAGGTCCCATTCCGCTCATAGGTGGACATTCTTTTGCTAGATTCCCCTCTATGTAGCATGCAATACACCTAACTTAAGGTCATCCTGGTCTCAGTATCATCAATTCTTGAATCTTCTCTGTCAGTGTTGATATTTTTCTTTCTAGTTGCACCAAATTTTCATCCGCTGGGGGTTTGGTCACCCTTAGACTCCCCAGATATCCTGCCATGGCTTCAATCTTCATTTATTATTCCAGGTCATATGTCAACGAGGCTATCCAATGTTGTGTTAAAGTAATTCATGTTAGAGGTAGAAATCTTTGGATATACCACTCTCTCTAGTGATCTTCATGAATCGGATGTGCTAGCCTCCCAATGGCATTTTTAAAATGCTAACTATATTCCTAACCCGATTCTCTTTCCCTCTATTGCATTTTGTGCAACTCAAATAGAGCTTGTTGTTATGACTCAAGTAGCTTAAACTTTGCTATGAATTTTGTCCAAACTTGGCCAAGTGTGAACGACTGTCCTAACACTCCTCCTAGATCAATAGAATTCATGTACCATTTGATAGCATGAACTCTCAAGGTAGTCTGGAATTCAACCAGTTTTTTTTCATCTAGAGTCCCTCTGGACCTCCAAATTGTTTCACACAGAAACCAATGCTTCTCAACATCCTCGTCTCCTTTACATAGCTCGATCATGCCAAAGATTAAAAACAAAACTCTACGCCATTAAGACACAAGGTTAACCTAAATCCTTGATCTTCCAACATTACAACAGGACATGAATTTGTTATAGCCTTGGTCTAGTTCCAAACCTAGACTCTATAACTCTAGCTAACCTTTACCCAAAATGGACAATAACAACTGACTAGTGAGGATCGACAACTATTAGAATTAAATCTCCATCTGAACCCTTTACAATCATATTCATCCCGTATATATAAGAAAATTGGAATATTCAGGTTTGAGACTTTGAATTATTTCTTTTCTTGTTCTTTTGTAACTTCTTTCTTCAGGATGATGTTGCATTGTCTTTCCAACCATTTTCGATTTCTTTCTTCATTCCATTGTCCAGCTCTTCTGTGACTTGCACAACTTTTGTTTACAAAAATTAGGATTGTATAATTCCTTGTGTAACTTCTAACAACAAAATGAAGGTCCCAACACAATGACAAACCCCATTTTATATCTTAACCAATGATGATATGGATAGGATTGGTTACCATATATGATATTCCAACAAGGAACTCTGGGAGAAAGCTGTAAAGAAGCATGAGGACCAATAGAAAAAGGGGCAGGACCAATTGGGAATACTTCAACAACTCCTAGAAACAACATGCATCATGAAAGAATACATATCAGGGGAAGGAACATCCACAAGGCCGAGGACATCAACGAGCAATGCACAACCAGTCCTCAAACAACTAACAGGGGAAAATAGAACCATACATATTGAGGCAGATGTGCTAGAATTTCCAGTAGGTGAGTTACAGGATTAGATAAAGGTGTTGGGACAACTTAACATAGTCATATCATAAATTCCCATACAAATATTATAGGATTTGCAAGATGAATTGGTGCAAGAGATCAAGAACAAGGGAGATGCCATACACTGAGATTAGGAAAGACTAAGGGGTGAGAGAGACCAGTTGCAAGCACAGTATGATACGACAATTCAAAAAAAGAATGAGATTGAAGGCCAAAAAGAGGACATTCTGAAAAATAAATAGGGGTTTGGGGAAAGTGACACAAAATAATTACAGGAGAAGGATGAAGTTCAAGACATGGTGTAACAGACACAAGAAGTTGTCCGAAAATTATACAAGGAAGAACCAGAAGTTCCCCTGGTAATAGAAGCCACTATGGAAGAACAATTGTCAAATATAGGTGAATTCATGAAAGGATTCAGGGAACAGATCCAAGATTTACAACTGAGGAGAAGACCTGGAATGCCACCAGAGGTGTGCAAAGGTAGGGTGCAGATGGCAACAACAATAGTTTCCAATATTAATAAATTCAAAGACAAATGCGAAAAACTTTTCGAGAGTGTGAAGGTGTGGGAAGAGCTCATGGGAGACCCAAAAATGAAATCCCTAGAGGCCAAACTAGGAGAAGTGTAAGAAAATGCACAAGAGGAAGTGACAAAAGAAACTACACTACCACTAGTCAAATGTATGGCAACAATTTTGGCTCAGCACGAGACATTTGTATAAGTGGAGAGACTGAGGGACCAACAAAATATCCTTTAAAAAGGACTCGGACCATGATAGGAAGAAGACGTACATATTATTGGATAATTGGCCATTGTACAAGGTAAGGTCAATCAATCGACGGTGGAGGTAGAGAAAAAAACTCACAGACTTGACCTTGTAGGCCATAGAGGAGATAGAAACAATAGACATCATCATTTTCAAAGAGGTAGATTCCACTAAGGCTACCGCTCAACACTTCATTTCAGCATGAAGAATATGCAACAGGCCTGAGTGGCTCATGATGAGCCATAGGTGAGTGTTGGGGGCCTATTGGAAAGGTAGTTTTGGATATAGGTTGGGTGAAAAAACCTAAGTACAAAGAAAGAGTGCAGAAGGAAAGAAAGTGTGCAGAAGGAAGAAAGCGCACAGGAGAAAGACAAAACATAGACAAAAGAATAAAGAAAGAGAGCCATAGAAAAAAGCGTGAAAGAAGGATGACATAAAGACATTCTAGAAATAGAAGAACAATAGAACAACAACATGAAGAGAGAAAATTCGAAGAAAGAAGTTGAAAAACCAGTTAACTAAGATGGCCATGCATTGTAATGGGTTATTTTCGGATAATATAATAGGGTTTTAATCCTTATATTTTGAGGTATAAATATGTAATAGGTTGGGATATTAGGAGAGGATGAACAATATTATGTCAAAATTGTGAATGTAATAATTAGTTTAAAGATGAATAAAGAGATAGTTTATAGATCATATTGTGTCTTGTGGTATCTACTTGTCTATGTGTACTTATCAATTATGGTGTTATGCTTCATATACTGGACTTATATTATGGATTGATTATGGCGTAATGTTCATCACTGTGACTATGAATAATCTCTGTAATAATCGAGAATAGGATAAGTAGATGAATGTGGATCATAAGAGAGTAATACTAACTATAGATCACCCACATAAGTATAAAAAGGAATAATGAATCAACCATATGCCTTTCCCTTTTGTAAAAACCCGGTTCCTGTAGTCCCAATAGATATCTCGAGTGAGACTTCATAGTTTCAAGTAGGTGATGTTGAAAGGGACGATGTCTGGTGGTTTTTTTGTTCATAGGGAAACCAAACCTTAGTTCTTAAAACCCATGTGAAAAATAGTGTAATCCAACACTGGTTATATCTATGTTATGTTCTTTGTATCTCTTCTAAGTTCTAAAATTTCCTTTGAACTTCTTATTCCTTTGCGTTGTCTTATAACACCTCTCTTAGTATTCATTGATTCAAATTTACTAGGTTTTTGATCTCTACAACCTTAGTCTTCAATTACAGTTTGATGGTTCCTTTTGATTGATTTCTATACAGGTTTGATTGTTATGAATCAATTACAGGTATGGATCGATGCTACTACGATGATCCCACATTTACACTGTGCTCTTATCCTTCCAAGAATCAAATGAAGAATCAATTTAATTTCTGGTTTACACATTTGAGTAATGATTACTATGTTCCTACCATCCATATAATCAAGAGCTATGAACCGGAGTTAACACCTTAAGTCATATAATTACAATAAAAAATAACCCGAGAGATTACCTCCCTTCCACATGACCTTGGGATATGTCCATCGGATATTTTTCATTTGTGAAAGGGTGGGTTTATAAACCACTAAATGAAATGTGAAGGCATACAATTGTGACATGTGGCTCCATTGAAACCATGGATCTATACCATCAATTGGGTTCAACCAAAAATCTGACAAATCATGTTTAATATTCATCCCATCACTAGTACTAATTCTGATCCAACGGTTCAGTTTTATTCACTCGATTGATCTGATGCTTACTGTATCCCATATTCACAATCAATTGGACCTTGATAATTCACACTCTTCTGAGCATCTCATTTTGTATCGATTCAATATCATTGATCCTAAGAGTGATCAATGATCATTCACGAAATCCCATTTTGATTTCAACTCTAACTCGTACTTAGTCAAATTTCAATATCTGAGACATGCACCAAACATAGAAACCCTTCTATAGATTACAAACTCAAATTATGGATTTAGATACAATTTATGGGAAATATTTCCATCAGTACATATCATAACACTATCATTCCTAAGAGTATATAATTACACATTTAGAGTTCCAATCACTTGAAACAGAGTGTCCTCATTTCAATATGTACATAAACGTTTACAAAAAACCTTTCTACCTTTCAGGACCGATCTACATGTATTTGGCCTTCGACTGATCTTTTGACCACACTACCATTTAACACACACTCATACCTCACTTACACACTCATCCTATTCGATCCCTTAGGCCTCTTTCCTTACAACTTATAAAAGAAAAGGATTCTGAACAAAATATGTTTCATATCCACAAATCTCTCAACCAACAATCCCTAGGATCTCTCAATCAAATCCCTATGATATTTAGATTCTTAAAATCCTCAAGAATTTTCTACTTATCCTAAGGTCTCTCTAGACCTCTTCATTCTGATAATTTATCAACATCTACTTAGTAAAGTAGATTCAATTACATATTAAATCAATCCTTACACAACTATCCTAGAATTTCACAAAACATAGGAAATTTTAACAAAATACACATTTGAGAACCCAGTCCCTTAGTAAACTCAAGACCCCTTAGGCCTAGTCAAATGTGATTGAATTTAGAAGGAAAAATTATCTTTCATCAGAGAAGCTATAATTTAGTATGTTAGTTACAAAAAAAAATAAAAATTGGTTACAATAAATAACAACCTTTCTTATTTAGTTGGCTCACTTGCGCTTGGTTGTCTTTTCTGTAGATTTTATAAGGTACTATGAGGATGCTAACTAAGGTATGTCTTTGACCTTAAATTTGGCTCTAAGTTTCAACTTTGTGGTTGTCCCTTGCTACTCCTTTAGGACAACAAACAATCACCAAATTTCAACTCAATATTTTGATGGTTAAGTGTCCTTTTGAGGTGCCCTTGCAAGTGTTTTATTTACTCAATGTTAGCACATGCAATATACATAAAAAAAAATAACACTAACTCTAGATATTTTAACTTTAAAATGTTGATCTACACTTGTAAGAATGCATGAAATTGACACATATTTTTTTGGTCATCATGACCCTGGAAAACCCCCCCCATGGGGAAAACCAATTTGGACAGATATATATATATAAGGCCTCAAATAAAAATGTACAACACAAGAAACATATACAAGTGAACCTAGTACAATAACAACCACTCTCAGATGCCTTAGAGTTCCTTGAAGACCTCCCCACTATCCTTGTGAAGTAAGGTGCCCCTTACCTTGGTGTGCCTTTCTTCCTTTGCTTGCCTTTGTATTTTTCCTTTGTGACTTTGCCTTTGAGCCTTTCCTCAACTCATGAGATGCCTTGAACTTTGAATTTACCCACTTGAAGCTTTGAGAAACCCTTTTTATCTTCCCTTCAATCTTACGCCCTCTACACAAGTGCGCCCTCCTCCATGGCTTGGTGCGCACCTAGATTTGTTGCGCCCCTCCTCTAGCAAGAAATATATCTAAGAATGTGCACCCTTAGCTCCTCACTAAGTGTCTCCCCACAAAAAGTGTGATTCTCCTCCTACTATACAAATCCTCTCATGTATTAAGTGCTCCCTATACAATGATGTGCACCTCTACTCCTCGAAGTGCGCCCTCAAGTCTAGAATGTGCCTATGCACATGCATATGCCTCCTCCTCCATGGAATAACATCCTCCAATAAAATGAGACTTCCCTCACCTCAATGGACAAACCCTCTACCTTGTGCTCCCTCCTCTCCTCAAGAAATGTGCCCAAGCTCTCCTCCTCTTCTCCTCTCCTCTCAAGTGAAGAATGAGTCTCATAAATGAACTATACCCTCCTTTAGCCTCCTTTGGCCAAACCCTAAAATGTCAATGGCCTAGATCCAATCGAGCCAAGTCTAATCAATGGGTGAGATTCAATCCCTAAATCTCACTTAGGAAACCCACTTTCCTTAGTTTTCTTTATGTCTATTAATTCACCCACAAAGTGAATTAATTGTCACTTTAATGACTTAAGTGACATATTTCAATTTCGACTTAAATCTTCTAAGTCATAGTGAAATTAGAATCATACAGTAAAGTAACAAGGGTAATAGTCTCCCCCTTTGTGTTTAGAGACTCATAAACACAAGGGGACCACTTTCCAAGGTACCCAAATCTCAACATTTTCAACTTCTACATAAATATGGTTATTGTTGTGGGTGTTGAGGTGGCTCGATATTCCACTTAGGAATGGAGGAAGAAGAAGCAAATCGTTTTGGTGGCCAAAGTTTCTGATCTGTAAACTATCATGGATATTCCATTGGAATAGTTCGTCACAACATATTTGATAAATACATGAAATATTTACTATTAAGGTTAATTATCATGTGAAATACTAATTTTCAATTTTTTTGTTGTGGGAAAGAAATAAAAAATAGAATCCATTCAATGCATAAGATAGGATGACAATGGATAAAAGGGTTGATCACAAACTTTGTGAGTATTTATGTTTTCGTGCTTTCTTAATATTTCATGGTTGTTGTGATCTTTATATTTAAAAAATTAATTTACTCTAATGATGGGTGCATAATTTTATAACAATTTTCAACTACAAAGCAATCAATCAAATTTCAAAGTTTGACGTATCACATGAGAAAGAACAAACCAAAATTCAATGTTATTCTTCGCTAAAATAAAGTTTCTCATGTGTGATTGAATTGTAATAGATGTGCCTTTGCACTCCACTCCTGGGAAATTCCCTGAGATTTGGGTAACTACCTAAGCTCTAGATTCATTTGCGGAAACCAATTAGAAGCATTAGAATTTCCCACAAAAACCCAAATGGGGTAGGGGAAATCACTTGGTCTCTATATACAGTACAAGTGTTTGATGTCAATGGCGTGTAGGGGGAATTTTATGTATAGAAAATCATTTTTAGGTTATTGATCCATTCTTCTTTGAAATGATTGCACTTTCCTCTTTACATTTGTATAAATTTTAAAAATTGTCTTCATTCCCTTTAATCTTGAATTGGATACATTTTCTCTAGGTTACATGTTGTGTCCACTGAAAATTTATCAAGTACATAAGACTCGCCATCATTGTCCTTTTTTGATTGAGCAAGAAATAACAACATTGGTTTAAGTGAAGCAACTGCAAGGCCACCAAATATTGAAGAATGATGATTGTGGGGATCCATAGCCTAGAATTCTTTCAATGAATGAATAACATCCATTGGAGAAAAACCACTAGAGAAAAGGGAAGGAATACCACCCGAATCCATACTCCGCATGAATTTCTATCTAAAAATAACTTTGACATATCAAAATTAAGCCCCAAAGTATCGATGTTTGTTAAGAAAAATTTTTAGAGTAACATTTCAAATAGTGAAATTTTTGGGAGATTAAGGAGACATCATGAAGTACATGTGGTATAAATTTCAAGTTTTGATTCTCTATAATTTTAGAAATATAGGCTATTAACATTAGGTTTTTTAGTAGTCCTAACAATAGTCTCAAACAAGTGTTCTTAGTAAAAGTATCATATCTAAAGCTACAAAAGTCCAAATTGAGTGCCACTAGTTCCTTTGGAACTAAAACGAACCATAGTATTTCAGGTAAAAATTTTAAAAGTAGATAAAAAAGAGTGGAAATGTGGTAAGTTGTACAAGTTCTCTCTCTTGAAAGGTAAAAGAAAAACAATTTTCATGAAAGTTACCATAACATTTTCTTGGCATATTAGAAATCAGTCAAATCTCTGGCATTGCAAAGAGATATCAAGTTACCACAGACCAAAATTTCAAAATCATATATGCATAAATTTTAGATTTATATCAGGTTCAATATCAACCTATAGAACAATATCCAACTCAAGGTTTTAAAGGTGTGTACCTTACAATTGATTTAAATTTGATTGGAAGATCTGTCTTGGGTGATTCAAAAAGTGTGATAAAGACAAATATAGAAGAATTGTAGATAAATATTATTTTTATCCCATATGGAATGGGACATTAAAACAAATTGTATACCAATTAAACTTCCAAAGAGATCAACCATGACTCATGAAGAAGTGAAGAGATACATAACCAACTATTCAAATTGGAGAACCAATTTAATGAAATGGGTGAAACTATGTTTAAAAGGGTTGATTTATCACATTTTCAAGAATCACTTAAAGGGGAAATGGATCAAAAGATGGAACTATTACAAAATTCTATGGATAAAATATGGATTAAAACATGGAGCAATTAAAAAATTCCATCGAGGCCATGATCTTACATACCCTAGATGAGAGGTTCCCTAAAGGTGATGTCAGAATGTAAGGAAATCATAAAATGTGGAGAAAATAAAGATTGAGTCCCAAAATCATTCATAGTCATTACTCCAAGATCTGCATCATTGAAGGTTCAACTCAACACCAAGGAACTACTTAAATCCAAATATTGATATGAGAAAAATTGATGGTAAAGATCCTATAACATGGATATTCTAGATGGAAAAATTCTTCAGTCTACACCAAGTGCCAATTTCACAAAAGGTAAATCTTGCATCCTTATATTTAGAACCTAATCAGTTTGTTTCATACCAATCACTTTATGAATGAATAAGGGATTCTATTGAATTTTGGTCCATTTTTATGGATGAATTGATATCACATTATGAGGATATTAAGAGAAACACATTCTTTATTCAACTGATAAAGTTTTGACAAAGAGGTTCAATTATAGAGCACTTTCAACAATTCCAAAAACTAAGTCTCAAGGTAGAGAACATTCCAAAGAAAAAAAAAATTAGATTTCTTTATGGGAACTTTAAAGGAGAGCATTCAACACGAGGTGTGTCTCTTTGAACCTATATCCTCAGTGTGGCAAGGAAAGTGGAAAGTAAAAATATGGCTACTAGAAGTATGGCCACTAATAGATATAGAGAGCATCATGTTCCCTCACCTAACCTCACTCAAACTACAAGGTTGAAACCTCAACAAATGGATGAAATATGAGAAAAGGGACTATGTTTCAGTTGTGAAAATAAGTACAAGGGGCATAAATGTGGTGAGAATAAATTACCCTACATAGATTGTGAAGAGAAAGAAGATCAAGAACTAGAACCATAACAAGATACAGAATTTCAAGAGACAACTCCAACAATATATTGTCATTCATTGGCTAGAATCAACACTCCTCAAAATGTCAAGAGTGAGATTGAGCATATGGCTCACGAAATTTACAAAAGAGTGAGATTGAGTGAATGTTTCAAGACATGTTAGAGGATGGAATTGTTCAACCTAGCTGTTATCACTGAAATTTCGAACCAGTACTTATATTAGAATATGGACATGTTAGATGCAGGTACTTTATCATCATCCATAAACATCATTCCTTCAGGTATATACTCAACACTGGCATGTAGTCTCTCCCACTGTATTGCACTTACATTTCCAGTCACACCCTCTAATATTGGCCTTTAGGATCCTTATTCCGTCTCTGCAGTACTCACACCTCCATTTGCTTCTTCGGTACTGTTACCCGGTAGCTTTATTACCCACATGAGTTGTCCCATTCATAGCACCTTTTGGTACTTTTGACACTCATGCTGTTCTTCATTACCCTTTAGGGATGGGAGTCCCGATAGTCTTTCATCATGTTGCGAATCAACCACATACTCCTTCTCCTCATTTTGCTAGCTTCCCACATGGACTCCCAGGATATCTCTTTACGGTTCTATTTTTTACCTGCACCTCCACAGTATCATGAACCCTTCATCTCATCCACACTCAGTTTGCCCATCTGCAAACCTCACCTTCGTTCCACCTACAGCATACAGAAACTCACCAATGGGGCCCCCACCCTTCATCAGTTTTCCAAGAAAAATTTTGCCCTCCCTGGGGCACTCATTTCACATTGGGGCACCTGTTTCTGTATTTGGACATTTCCACCCAAAAAATTATTCATTATTTATTGTACAAACACCTTTTTTTCCAGTCATTACATTTTCTTTTTTCGTCACCATTGGCGACTTTCTTCCTTTTTGGCCACACAGAACCCATGTCACCCTTGGTTGGAGCATTGCTTCTCATCTACCCTTGTTGGCATCGTCCATATATTCAGAGTACTCCACAGGTCACTTACCTCTACCCTCTGAATTTGTTCACCTTGTCCCACCTCTGGCACAACTTATCCTTGGTCTTGGCATCCCCCTGACACTCGACCTTGTCACACGGTTGTGGCCACTCATTATATCATACACCCTCCAACCAAGGGCAGTTTTGATTCTTCCCACTTTTTGACTTCGTCCATGTACCTCTGCCACTTCCTCACCTCAGTAGATTCTATGAAGCCCTTTGCTTCTGGGAGTCACGTTCCCCTTTTGTCGACAACAACACACTTTTTCCAGAAGGGCGACAGTATCTTGATTCTCATTCTCCATTTAATGAGAGATCTCGGACGACACAGGGTGAAACACCATTGCTCCCTGCTGTCGTTGGCCCCCATAACATTCGATGCCAACACTTTCTCATGTTATGGTGGGTCTTACTTTGTGACTATTGCAGTTATTTTTATCATTTGTCGAAGACCTCTAAACCTGGTAGGGCCATCAATGCCCACATCATCGTTGCTGCTTATTACCGCGATCATTGCCTATTGTTCAGAGTATATTCCTTTGCAGAATTGTCTTCTGCCTTTATCATCACTGCCCCCGAGTGCGTTGTAGTTGTCTACACCAACACTTCCATCATATTTTTTCAGAGTTACATAACACGAGCATGGGGCATGCCCGCCTTGTTTGTACACAATTTTCTATTTTTTGCACAACTCTCAGAAGTTTAGGTCCTACCGGTTCCTTTTTTCTCCAACAGATCGCTCTGAACGATCCCACTATTGCTCTCTCTTACAACAACATTCTCAGTAGAAGAAACATTGATGGATTTCGGCTATACGTATGCTCCTAACCTCATCCATCAGGGGGCATCTGTTATCACTGAAATTTCATCCGCACATGGTGACAAGAAATCGACATCGTCAAACAGTAATGAAGTCATTCATGGCACTGAATTAATTTCACAGCATTCCAAAAAGGTCAAAAACTATGAAAAGTAACCAAAAATTGAAGAGCGCTTTACAGAAGTTGGGTGAGCGCACATATGCGTGGAACAGGAACGTACCATGCGTGCATACGCTCACGATGCGTGGTTGTTGGCGGAAAAACCCGCGCACCTTCTAAACAGTGCATTTATTGAATTGGTCGGCCTCCCAACCACTTATGGATCAGCTCCCAAGTCGATTTGACCTTCAAATCTGAGATGAATCCGCATGGTAGGCTGGTCAAAGACCTAATTAATCCCTAAAGAGCCTATTTTCACACTACAAAGGAGTTACATAATCACCCAATGCAATGCTATAAAAAGACATGAAGAAACCTCATTTTCTCAAGGAATTTCATGTAATGTTATGCTGCCTATATTGTTTTAAGGACTCACTCCTTGAAAATAACACATTGGAACCATTTCATTGAGCTATCCACCTCTCCATTGAGTGGATGTGCTAGGATTTCTTTCACCATCATTTTCATTTTATTGTTGTAAGGAGAGCAAGCTTGTGAGGGTCAAAGAGCCTTCCTTTGGAGGAAGAAGGGACTCATAGTCCCCTTTCTTCATTGTGCTTTTGATTTCATCAATAGATCAGCCTAAAAACATTGGTGATATTGGTCTTTTGTGTTTGTAATTTCTTTATCCATATGCTCATGATTTTAGTTTGTATTAGTTTAATTCTTGCTTATAGTTTTGTTTTTCTTTCTCTAACCTTTTCCTCTATAGATGTCATGCTCAGCAAGACCCAAATGGGCATGTAAGCACCTTCCATTTGCTCACCAAGGTGACGAAGAGGGTGCAAACACTAGCCAAAGTCCTTTCTCTTCACTAGTAGTGATGGTTTACAAAAATAAAGGTTCATGGTGTATGTGTCCAAATTATAGGGAGCTTCACAAAACAACCATTAAATACCAGCTTCTTATTCCAACCATTGGTGAATTATTAGATGAATTGAAAGTATATTTGTTCCTTACCAAGTTGGATCTTTGTTCTAGATATCATCAAATCATAATAAGTCAAGAAGACATGTTGTGGGGTCTAGTAGACTCTGTCGTCTAGAACCGATGGTCGACTAAGAGATATTTGATCGACCATTGAAGTCAGTAGTAAAATTCGTTTGATGTATCCATTAACAGACTGACCCACTCAATTAAGTAGTTAAAACTTCCTGGTAACTAGATATAGAAGTATAAATGGACAAGCTATATGGGAGACAAGGTATCTATTGTGTTGTATTGATATATCATATAATAAAGTGTTCTTATTTGGTCTTCCACTACTTGTGTATGTCTTCATCTATGTATCCATGCATGTATTCTATGGTTTCCTATGTAAGGAACTACTGGTAACTCTCTGTTACTTTCTCCTAGATTACAAAATTGGTCTCGTTGTCGGGATTTGAACCCGGGTCTCTCGGGTGACAACCGAGTATCCTAACCAACTAGACTACAACATTGGTTCTTTTTCTGGTAGTTATGGCACATGGGAATGCATAAGCTTACATAAATGCTAACTCTACAAGACATATGTGAATGGTAGGAGTGAAACATTGAGAATTTCATTAAGAATTACGCACGAATAAACAACCTTTCATTAGCATAAGAATGATCATGATTCTTCTTGGAGACTCATGAAATATTTATGGAAGCCATCCTAGAATCATTATTCAAGTACATCAACAAACCAGATAATGCATAATTTAACAGCTGATGAGAAATTAGGCCTCAATCTCACAAATGGTGGATGAATGAATTTGCACGACTGGTTCGAGATAATTGACCAAGATTCTATCTTAGAGAAATCCATTGAAGATCAAACATTTCTTGATAAAATAAAAGAAAAAATTTACACCGGCTTGCATGAAGGATTCTTATGTATTGTTCCAAAACTTCTTCACAAATTCCTCCTAGACAAGGGAGTCAGTGACATTGTCGAATACTAACCTCAACTAGGTACATCACTACTAAATAGAAACTTTGAAGAAAGAGACAAAGAGTGGGAAGGATTTCTCAACACAAAGTGTAAGGACACAAGACAATACTGGGACTACTTTTTGAGAAAGTGAACATTTCTGACGCAACCCGTCCTCAACCCGTAGGTCGAAAGGTCACGTTCATAGGATATTTCTTCTTCCACTGGCCCAAAGAGCTCCCAGAAATGGCTCTTCAATTTCCCTTTCGGGAAATCTGCACCCACAACAAAACCTCATGGAATCTCCCTTCGCGCTTCGGGAGATCGGACTTTGCGATTCCATGAATCCTGTTTTCAAGCACCTTGTCTCTCAATCTACGAAACTTGAAAAAACTCAACACTTGACCTTTCCCTTGCCAGTTTTGGATTTCTCCTTATCACAATTTTGGGAGTTGCGATGTCAAGCAACTCGTCGCCTCGACTTCCGAAACCTAATTTACTGAAACTATGGTGTGCTCGCAAGGTTGAACTTTCAACGGTCTTTCACTCTGTTGGGACTTCATACTTCGCAATTTCACGATTCCTGATGTAAAGGTTTCGAGACTTCACCCATCGAAACCCTGAAATGGTCAACAGAATTTGACTCCCTTGTCGAGAGTGTGCCACCTGTCCACCCTGTTGATTCTGTGGCCGACAAAATCGTTATGTGCCTTCAGGACTTCTTGTTTCGTGATTTCACGAGTCTTGTTACAAAGATTATGGGACTTCAACCTACGAAACCCTGAATTAGAAATTCATGTGTAAATCCAACGGCTCCTGTTGGATTGAATCTATAGTTCTGCCTCTCCTGAGCTTAAACCTTTGGGAATACTCGCCATAACTCCCATGTTCCTCCATGAGATCTGATGGCTCATGGGACTTCACAAATTCTCCACTGAGAATTCCTACCATCTGTCTCTTCCCTTCACAAGGAATCTTGCAACTATTTAGCAAGTGGTTTTCCCACAGTACTCAACTACCTGCGACACAAGCTTGTAACGCCTTTTCACTGTTCTAATGCATAAACTTCATGTGGTTCCTTCGACAGTTGTGGAGACTCTATCCCTTCTGGGCTTTCTCCAACTCTGAGTCTTGAAGAAGACTCCTGCATGCACTCCTTGTGGCAAATTTCTTAATTACTCCAAGGAATTGGAATCTGTAGACTCTGTGCACTCCCTGTAGCAGCAGTCTCTCAATACTTCATTCAAGTTAAAAAACCTGAAACTCTACTTAGCCTACGCACAGCTTGCATGGCTCATGTGTCCAACTGCACTTCTGTGTGAATGAGAACAAAAGCTACCCTATCTAAGCTTTTAGAGACAAACCTTTGAATCCCTTGTCAACGCACTCCTTGCGAACAATTCAAATGCACTCCTTGCAGGAACTTTTGCTCAGATAGAGAAACAATTGAAACTCATTCCTTTACCTTTTCCTCTCAGATTTCAAACATTCAATAAGAAATCATTCGTACATAGGATAAAATCAGTTGCATGATAGAAAGAGTAAAACCATGAACAAACCATTTAGCATACCCATACAAGAAACAAATACAACGCCATGAATCTTAATTAAGACTTCTTCTATTAACTCAAATCTCTGTACATGGGTGTTTTTCAAACACAGTTTCTCTATTCCAACTCTATATGCTCTTCTCTTCTTGGTAATGTTCTTCCCTACTATTCTCTCAATTGGCATATTCCCTTCTATCTGTTCTGTTCTATATTACAATACATAATGAGGGTGTCTATATTCTGTTTCCCTCTCTCATTCTAAACTGTCTAATCTACGCATTAAATTCTATCTACTTGCATTAACTATTATAAATTCCTTCTATCTACTAAGGACGAGAGCGGATCGATCAAGGTCCTTTACATTTTACAAGTGTGCCTCCACTTGATGGCTTCATTAATGTTTCAAGACATTTTCAAAATTTGTGCTAGGCATTCTTTCAGCTCTCTTTTACCTCCGCACTGGCTCGCTTGAGATGCTCCTGCATCATACTCCCTCGCTTGAAAATTTTCATGGGTTCCTATCCATGAGCTCGCGTACGGTGTGTCCATGCCTATGGATCTATGATTCGTTCTCCCAACTGGCATCTTCAACTGGATGGCCCTTCCACTTGACCAAATATTCAAAGTATTGATTTCACCTGGTCTTCTTTCTCTCTCTTTTGTCCAGTATGTGCTCCATCTGCGGCCTTTCTGCAACTAGCATCTATTTTGTCCATTGGATCACTGGCTGTTCATTTCCCATCCCTATTTCCTCAGCTTTATATGGGTACGAATCTGAGATATTGAATATTGGAGAAATTTCGATCCCATTGGGTAATTCAATCTCGTAAGCATTCACCCCAAATTTCTTCAAGACCCTCCATGGTCTAATTTTCTTCATCTTCAGTTTCTTATATGTTCCTCTAGGGAACCTTTCTTTTCTCAAATGTGCAAGATTCAAATCACCAACCTCAGATTGAAGTTGTCTCCTATTTTGATTTGCTCTGCGCTTATATTCCTAGCTCAAACTCTGCAATCACTTCTTCACCTGGCTGTGAAGTTCCTTCATCGTCTCTGTGAAATTTTCTGCACTAGCGCTCCTAATCGCAGTCTGTTCTGAATCTTTCAATTCAGAAATTCCTCTCGGCTACATGCCATAGAAAATCTAAAATGGACTCTACCCTGTGCTTCTGTCAATTGAGTCATTATAAGAAAATTCCACCTGTGGTAATATGTTGTCCCACTGGTTGTGGTGTTCTGTCACCAGGCTTCTCAGCAGGTCTCCCAGACTTCTGTTTACTACTTCTGTCTGTCCATCTGTCTGAGGATGATAAGCTGAACTAAACAATAAGTTAGTTCCCAGCTTCTTCTATAACATCCTCAAAAAGTGTCCTATGAACTTAGTGTCTCAATCCAAAAATATGCTCCTTGGCAAGCCGTGAAATCGAATGACTTCTTTGAAAAACAGATTCGCAATGTGAGTTATGTCACTGGTCTTCTGACATGGAATGAAGCGTGCCATCTTGGAAAATATATCCACCACCACAAAGATTGAGTCAAACCCTCTTTGTGTTCTTGGCAACCCCAATATCAAATACATGCTGACTGCATCCCATGGCTTCTCAGGTATGGGTAACGGTTGATAAAACCTTGCATTCTATTTCTTTCCCTTCAAATGCTGGCAAATTTTGCATCTGTCCATGAATATCTTGACGTCTGCTCGCATTCCCAGCCAAAAATATGACTCATTCATCTTTGCAAACATCTTTTCATGACCAAAGTGTCCGGCCAATCCTCCACTGTGTTTCTCCTTCAGCAAATTCTCTCTCATGGAGCATTTTAGAATACAAAGTTGATTACCTTTAAACAATAATCCTTCCTGGATCATGTATTCTTCACATTAGCTTCTATCTCTGAGAATTGGATTCTTAGCTGCTTCGTACACTCCTTTAAAATCTAGATCATCCCTGTACATGTCCCTGAGATCATCAAAACCCAATGTTTTGACTCTAAACTCCTGCAATAGAAAACACTTCCTGCTCAAAGCATTAACAATTTTGTTAGCAGTACCAGAAATATGTTTAATCACAAAAGTGAAATTTTGCATATATTCCACCCATTTTACATGTATTTGATTCAACTTCTCCTATTGAGTCACAAATTGCAGTGCATGATTATCACTGTATAAGACAAACTCCTTCGGGATCAAGTAATGTCTCCATTTCTTCAATGCCTGTATAATATCATAGAACTCCTTGTCATAAGTGGAGTATTTTACTTTTGCTTCATTTAGCTTCTCACTGAAGTATGCTATTGACCTGTCTTCT
The DNA here is from genome assembly GCA_009831015.1 of Picea engelmannii. Lineage (NCBI taxonomy): Eukaryota > Viridiplantae > Streptophyta > Pinopsida > Pinales > Pinaceae > Picea > Picea engelmannii. The sequence continues at coordinate 16,478 of ML792277.1, read as the reverse complement.
TGACTCAATTCTGCCCCTATTGCAAATCCACTTGCATCACATTTCACTTGAAATGTCTTTTGGAAATCAGGCAACACCAAAATTGGTTGTTCTGTGATTTTCCTCTTCAACAGATTAAAAATCTTCTCGGTTTCTTCTGTCCAGTGAAAAGATTTATGTCTCTTCTTCACTGTATCCATCATTGGTGCACTAATCCCACTGAAATTTCTGATGAACTTTCGGTAGAAACTAGCCAACCCATGAAAACTTCTCACCTCAAATATACTCTTCGGTGATGGCCAATTCTTAATCACCTCCACCGTGTCTAGATCCATCCTCAATTTATCTACAGAAATAAAAAAACCCAAATAAATGAGCTCTTTCTTCATGAATGATGATTTCTTCATGTTTATAAACAACTTCTCCTGCTGTAACCTCTTCATCACTGTAGGCAAATGTTTCAGATGCTCTGCCACTATTTTATTGAAAATCAGTATGTCATCTAGATACACAATGACAAATTTTTCGATGAACTCCCTTAGGACTTTGTTCATCAACCTCATGAAAGTACTTGGTGCATTCATTAAACCAAATGGCATAAAAAGCCATTCATACAACCCTTCATTGGTCTTGAAGGCTATCTTCCACTCGTCACCTTCTCTCATGCGGATTTGTTGATAACCTCTTTTCAATTCAATCTTTGAAAATAATTTTGCTCCACTCAAGCAATCCATCAGATCATCCATCCTTCGCAATGGAAATCTGTACTTGATGGTTATTTTGTTAATCTCCCTCGAGTCAGTACACATCCTGCAGCCCCCATCTTTCTTTGGACTGAGTATTGTCGGAACAACACATGGACTCAAGATTTCCCTGATGAAACCTTTGTCCAAAAAATCCTGGACTTGTCTTTTGACCTATTCATTCTCCTGCGGCATCAATCTATACGAGGATTTGTTTGGAAAACTGGCTCCTGGTATGAGATCAATATGATGACTCACACTTTTGATCGGTCGCAATGAACAAGATAGTTCGTCCACTACTATGTCAGCGAACTCTTCCAGTAGTTCCTGAACCTCTTCTGGTAAATCATCCACTCTTGTGCTGGTCAAAACAATATTTGATTTCCTGGCCACAATGAATTGTGGTTCCTCTTTATTCTTAACCTCTATAAGAATTTCCATCCCACTCATGAGAATTACCGTGTTTCTTACTTTAGGTTTCACCTCCTTATCCTTGATTGGAAGAAACCTATGATTCCTCCCATTCTTCTCTAGGGTGTATGTGTTCATTCTCCCATCATGAATCACATTCCTGTCATATTTCCATGGTCTAACTAGCAATAGATGAAAAACATCTATAGGAATAACATCAAATAATATCTTATCATTATATCCTCCTATCTTAAATTCAACTAAACACTGTTTAGTGACAATTACCTGATGTGCTTTTTGTAGCCACAAAACTCTGTATGGGCTTGGATGATCAATCGTCTCTAGCTCCAGCGTTTCTACCATCTCTGTTGAAACGAGATTGTCCATGCTAAAAATGTCCACAATGACCTTGCATACCCTATCCTTGGTCTTGCAAGCAGTTTGGAAAAGTCTGTTTCTTTGGACTGAACTCTCCACCTCTTTCTCTGGTGTGAAAAGAGATTTTTGCATCATCAACGATCTTCCGCCTTCAACATCTTCTGCCTCAACATCCTGCCTCTGCGCTTAGGTGATGTGAGTCTCACCTCCTTCTTTCTTTTTGTCTGGACACTCATAAGACTTGTGCCCATTCTTTCCACATGTGAAGCATGTTATTACTCCACCTCTTCCTCTTCCTCTACCTCTGGTACGAGGAAAAATATTATTATCAGCGTAATCTCTTCTCTGTTCGGTATGATACCCTCTCTGTTCAGCATATTTCCCTCATTGTGAGCTTCCACCCCTCTTAGTTCAAGGCTGAGGTTTCTTCCAGTCCTCCTTGGGTTTCTAGTTTTTATCCTGGACAACTGATTTGCCTCTAGGCTGACTTCTGCATCGACCTCTTTGACCCTACTTTTGGCTCAGCTTCTCTTCAACTTTTAGAGCCATTGAATAAGAATCTTCCATCGTTCGGATGGTTACCATGCTCATCTCATCCAGAATGTCATATCTCAGGCCATTCATGTATCTGGAAACGTTTTCATCATCAATTTCCTGATGACTTTCCCTGATGTTCAGCTTGTACAATTCTTCAGTGTATTCTTTCATTGTCATCAGTTTCTGTTTCAAGTTTTGCATTCTTCGAAATAGAGTAATTTGATAATATCTAGGGATGAATTTTTCCTTCATCTTTGCGATCATCCTATCCCAACTCTTGATCTTCTTCTTTCCTTTGCAGCATCTATCAGCTTGTAGTTCATCCCACCACAATGCTGCATAACCCTTCAATCTTGTGACAACATGTTTGACCTTCTTGTCCTCTTTGACATCTTCATAGTCAAAATATGTGTCCAGATCTCTAATCTAGTCTAGAAGCTCCTCTGCATCTAGATTTACCTCATAAACTAGAATGTCCATTTTCTCTCTTGCACGCATTCTTGCAATAGCCCTAATCAGGTGTTTGTTGTTGCATCTTCGACTGCAACTTCCTCCCCTTCATGTTCAACCTCAATTTCACTTTTGGAATCACTAAGATCCCCATCACTGACTGTGCACCTCTGTGCTGTCTCCATGTCCTCAAGTATGGCACGTAGATCACACATCTGTCTCTCCATGGCTGGATCAGGCATCTGCCTACCCCTTCTTCTCGACATTTCCTTATCCTCTGGCAGATCGGGTGTTTTCCTATCCCTTCTTCTCGACAGCATGGTGAATTATCCTTTTCCCTACTACAGAAAGAAAAGAAACCTTTCTGAGCTATGATACCAAACCTGACACATCCCCTCCTCAACCGACAGGTCAGAAGGTCACGTTCACAGGATCTTTCTTCTTCCACTGGCCCGAAGAGCTCCCGTAAATGGCTCTTCAATTTCCCTTTCGGGAAATCTGCACCCACAACAAAACCTCATGGAATCTCCCTTCGCACTCCAGAAGATTGGACTTCTCAATTCTGTGAATCCTGTGGTCAAGCACCTTGTCTCTCAATATCCGAAACCCAAAAATAGTCAACACTTGACCTTTCCATTGCCAGTTTTGGATTTCTCCTTATCATGATTTTGAGAGTTGCGATGTCAAGAAACTCGTCCCCTCGACTTTCGAAACTCGATTTACCAAAACTCTAGTGTGCTCGCAAGGTTGACCTTTCAACGACCTTTCACTCCATAGGGACTTTGGACTTCACGATTTCGAAATTCCTGATGCAAAGGTTTCGGGACTTCACCCCTTGAAACCCCGAAATGGTCAACGGAATTTGAATCTATTGTCGAGAGTGTGCCACCTGTCCACCCTACTGATTCTGTGGCCCACAAAATCCTTCTTTCCCTTCAAGACTTCGCGTTTCATGATTTTGCGAGTCTTGTTACAAATATTACGGGACTTCAACCTACGAAACCCTGAATTAGAAATTCATTTGTAAATCCAATGGCTCCTATTGGCTTGAATCTACGGTTTTGCCTCTCCTGATCTTAAACCTTTGGGAATACTCGTCGTAACTCCCATGTTCCTCTGTGAGATTTGACGACTCACGGGACTTCGCGAATTCTCCATAGAGAATTCTGACTATCCGTTTCTTCCCTTCACAAGGACTCTTGCAATTTTTTAGCAAGTGGTTTTCCCACGGTACTCAACTGCCTGTGATGCAAGATTGCAATGCCTTTTCACTGTTCTAATGCACAAAATTCTTGTGGTTCCTTTGACAATTGTGGAGACTCTATCCCTTCTGGGCTTTCTCCAACTCTGAGTCTTGAAGAATACTCCTACATGCAGTCGTTGCGGAAAATTTCTTAATTACTCCAAGGAATTGGAATCCGTCAACTTTGCACACTCCCTGCAGCAACAATCTCTCAATACTTCATTCAGGTTACAAAACCTGAAACTCTACTTAGCCCGCGCACACCTTGCATGGCTCCTGTGTCCAACTGCACTTCTATGTGAATGAGAACAAAATCTACCCTATCTGAGCTTTCAGAGACAAACCTATGAATCCCTTGTCAACGTAATCCTTGCAGAAAATTCAACTACACTCCTTGCAGGAACTTTTGCTCAGATAGAGAAACAATTGAAACTCATTCCTTTACCCTTTCCTCTCAGATTTCAAACATTCAACAAGAAATCATTCATACATAGCATAAAATCAATTTCATGACAGAAAGAGTAAAACCATGAACATACCATTTAGCATACCCATACAAGAAACAAATACAACACCATGAATCTGAATTAAGACTTCTTCTATTAACTCAAATCTCTGTACATGGGTGTTTTTCAAACACAGTTTCTCTGTTCCATCTCTGTATGCTCTTCTCTTCTTGGTAATGTTCTTCCCTACTATGCTCTCAATTGGCATAATCCCTTCTATCTGTTCTATTCTATATTACAATACACAATGAGGGTGTCTATATTCCGTTTCTCTCTCTCATTCTAAACTGTCTAATATACGCATTAAATTCTATCTACTTGCATTAACTATTATAAATGCCTTCTATCTACTAAGGACGAGAGCGGATGGCTCAAGGTCCTTTACATTTTACAAGTGTGCCTCCACTTGATGGTTTCATTAATGTTTCAAGACATTTTCAAAATTTGTGCTGGGCATTCTTACAGCTGTCTTTTGCCTCCACGCTGGCTCACTTGAGATGCTCCTGCATCAATTTCCAACACCACCAACTTTGATTAAGTCGGGTTGGAAATGGGGGGTTGGTGAAAGTTGTGAGATGTTGCAAGAAAAACATACTAGGAGTTGTGATTACTGAAGTATAAATGTCAGTGAGAGGAAAAAAAGAACATAAGCAGGTTATTGACATCTAGAGATTGGAATGAGATAAAAGGAAAAAGAAAAGAGAACAACTTCGTAAGTTGTGGATTATTCAGAATTCAAATGAAAATTTATTAGGGAGGGTCATCTTGATAGAGCGCATGAGCAATCTGAGTCTGAAATAAATTGACCAGAGTTGGAAATAATAACAGTCGCGGAAACCCCCGACAGAAGAAGTGATGCACAGTTGATAGAAGCTAGAATGAATTATTATCAACTGGAAGACCAAACTGAAATCATGGAGCATGGATTATGAAGAATCAAGACCAACAATGCACTCTTCCCCTATTCTGAAAAAAAGCTCGTGAATAAAAGAGTTCATCCAACAAAGATTTTAGATTGATGACCAATCAACAAGATTATGGAATAGAAATGATGAGCATGGAAACCTATGATACACACTCATCATTAATCCAGGAAGAAATGAAACCGACAACATGCTCATCCAAAACAAGGATCTCCCCAACTCGATCCCCCTGCCAAATCTAGTATCGAGAGAAGAAATTAATTTAATAGATCATAGTTATGATCCAACACAACCATTTGAGATTTGTTTAGTCGTAAAAAGACCAAAGTTCTCAAATTGAAGAAATACTTTTCATAGTCAACAAGAAGAATTTATTTGTTGAATACCATCTCATAGAAGACCGACTGAAAAAAGAGGCGATGCAAGAAAAACCGACTGAAGACTCGACAACTTAGTCGAAAAGTGTGGTAACCCAAACACCACAAAAAGTGATTACTCCTAAGAAAATAAAATTGGGATTTAACCACATCCCCACCTATGAGGGAGATGAGGACCCAAAAATAATCTGGTTTGAATGCGAGAAATTATGGGATTTTGCAGACATCATAGATGAAGATAAGGAGATGGAACAATTTGGTGTTTCCCTTTAACATCATGCTTTAACATGGTTTATGAATTTCACAGAAAATTGGAATCACTCAAAATAAAAAATAAAAAATATTTTTCTAACATTATTCGAAGTTCAAGATGTCACACACTTGGTTGCTAAAATATTTAAAGAAATAAAACAAAGTCCAGGTCAGTCAGTCCAATAATATGATAAAAGATTCAAAGATATTTTGAACCAAATACCGACCACTATCGATCAGAGTTTGTTAGTACAATGGCACATAGATGGTCTTCTACAATGAATCTATTCACCATTACACTTATACAAAAAATACATGGGAAGATGCATTACAGAAAGAGAAACATGTTGATTCGGACAATGATGGCCCGCCAACCTCCCCGTCGATCAAAAGATTGGAAGAAAAAATGGAGCATTTACAACAAACCATAAAAAATATATCCATAAGGAGAAATGAATTATGGTGTACTACGTGTTGTGAACAAGGACATACAAAGGATACTTGTAGCCTCACCGATCATCCACCAGTAACAAAAAATGATCATAGAGTACAAACTCAAACATATTATAATGTATGTGAAGCATTAACTGACCATGTGGTGTAGGAATTCCCATACAATTTAAAGAACACTAAGTGGTGTCATATCTATGAAAATCATAGTCATAGAACATAGAAATGGCATTTAAATGCATGAAATCAAGACAATGTACAAGAAATATATCCTACAGAAGCTATTGACCAAACTAATAATTATGGTCAAAGAAATGATTACTACGGTCTAGGATGTGGATGAGGTCAATTCAGAGGCTGTGGTTGGGGTCAGGATTGACCCTACTCTTACAATTACTGGAAGAACGACCATATTATCCTAGACTAACTGATAAAATATCGGATCAACTTGAAATTTTGTAATATATGCGGCGTCGATGACCATTCACTTGGAGATTGTCCAATAGTACTAGACAAGATTATGACTAGATAAAATATCAATCTTCTAGATGCAATATCAAAAGAAGAAGTACTCAATTAAAAAAACTTAAATATCATCACAAGATCTGGTGATGGGAGAGATATTATCAATACCCTTTCACAAGACCAACTCAGAGGGAAGGATAGCCTCTTCCCAAATTCGGACAAAGAAGAAAAAATTATGAGGGGATCCATTAGATTCTTCAATAATTATAACCAAGACCAGCAAAACAAAGGAAGAAAAAATGAAGATACTATACAAGAATTCCTACAGTTGTTAAAGGAAAAATAGTTAGTCGGTCGATTGCTAGAATTTCTCAACATATTAAGAGAATATAATGAAGGACAAAGGCCTTCCAAGGATGTCAGAAAGATCTCTTATCAACATGAATATTATGACACACGAGTTGATCTGGAAATCAATGATATAGTAATAAAACAAGTAGTTGTCGATTTCAGATCTCATGCCAATATCTTACCTCGATAAACATGGCTAAGAATGGGTCGACCCACATTAGCACAAAATTTGAATTACCTCAAGCTGGTAGATAAAAGACTGATAGAGCCCATCGATATACATAGAAATGTTGAAACTAAAATTATGGGTATATTGACTCAAGTCGACTTCGAGGTAATCAACCTATTCGATGGGATGTCATCTTATGCAAAGCTGGTCGATTAGCCATAGGGTCAAAAAATGAAAGCGACTATCTCCCTTGAAAGAGATAGAATCAAATTAAAAGGAAGAGGAAGAAAAATAATCATCCCTTTAGACCCGAAAGGAGGAAAACCTTAGACCAAATCATGGGATGAGGATCAAGAATCCCAGTGGATTTATCAAATAGTCAATGAGAAAAAATATTATGTTGAACCAAATGCACAAGGATAAATTTTGAGAGAATCTCCTATGTTGTTCAAGCATAATTCAGACTCATCCTTGTATAACTAGAAATTAGACAACTACGAAGAACATGCAAAATATTTTTGGTCCATTGAATATGTTCCTAGAAAACATCCAAGAACATGCTTTTTGATCCAAGCAATACCTATAGTGTATGAAAAAAAACATCGACATAATCCCACCATCATCCCGACTGACAACAGAACAAGAAATCATTTTCATTATAATGAACAAAATGGACCTTCGACACAGGTCGAAGAAGTTTCCAAATCTATTGGAGAACAAGGAAGGACTCAAATCCTAGTAGAAACATTCACAGGCCAGGCTAGAATATGGTAGGAAACAAATTCCCCCAGACTCCAAATGTGGAAAATTGTATCAACATACTTCATAGAATGCTTCAGGGAAAAGAAACATCCAAATTCATTGACATTCCCACTTTTAAAATTAGATATGATCCATTTGAACATATTCACAATTGTGAGAAGGAATGGCACAAAATTAGATGTAGAGATGAAAGAGTATGACCCCATATGTTTCCAAGCACGTTAGATGAAATAACAAGTAAATGGTACAAGATCAAAGAAGCTTGTGCCCATACGCTAAATTAGTCTGAAATCAAAGAAAAATTTATTGAAGACTTCAAATTCATCCCAAAAGAGGAACATCTAAGAGAAGAAACACATCAGATTAAACATTTCCTTGAAAAATTAACTCCAACTACACAAAGAGAAAAAGGGAAGATGATGGTCAAACTCGGATCGACATTGAATTGCAACCTCATTTCGACATAAAATAAGGGAATTATGATAGCTCGAATAATAGAAATGGAGAATATAATTTTTCTAAGACAAAGCTTCAGATGGAAAAATGATCACCTAATGCTGCAAAATAATGTAAAATCAGTACCAAATTATGGGTATACCGACTCAAATCAACTTTGAGGTAATCAACCTGGTCGAGGGGATGCCAACTTACATATCACTTTTTGGTTGGTCATAGGGTCGAAAAATCAAAGCGACTATCTCCCTTGAAAGAGATAGAATCAAATTAAAAGGAAGAGGAAGAAAAATAATCATCCCTTTAGACCCAAAAGAAGGAAAACCTTGGATTGAATCATGGGATGAGGATGAAGAAGCTCGGTTCCTTTATCAAATAGTCAATGAGAAAAAATATTATGTTGAACCGAATGCACAAGGATAAATTTTGAGAGAATATCTTGTGTCGGTGGGGCATAACTCATACTCATCCTTGTATAGTTGACAATTAGAGAACTACGAAGCACATGCAAAATATTGTTGGTCCATTGAAGCTATTTCCAAAAAACATCAAAGGAAATTTTCGATCCAAGAAATACCTATAGTGTATGAAACTAAACATTGATAGAATCCCACCCTCATTCTGACTGACAAAAGAACAAGTAATCCTTTACGTTATAATGAACAAAATGCACCTTCGACACATGTCGAAGAAGTTTCCAAATATATTGGCGAACAAGGAAGGATTCAAATCCTAGTGGAAGCCTTCATAGGCTAGGATGCAAGATGTTGGGAAACACATTCCCCTAGACTTCAAATGTGTACAACTATGTCAACATAATTCATAGAACACTTCAGTGAAAACAAAATAGCCAAAGTTGTTTACATTCCCACTTTTAAAATTGGATATGATCCAGTTGAACATATTCACAATTGTGAGAAGGAATGGTGCAGAATCAGATACAGAGATGAAAGGTTATGGCCCCATATGTTTCCAAGAACATTAGATGAAATACCAAGTAAATGGTACAATATCAAAGAAGCTTATGTCCATATGATGAATTGGTCCGACATCAAAGAAAAATTTATTGAAGACTTCAAATTCACCCCGGAAGAGGAACATCTAAGAGAAGAAACACATCAGATTAAGAGTTTCCTTGAAAAAACAACTCCATCTACATAAAGATAAAAAGGAAAGATGACGGTCGACCTCGGATTGACATCGACTTGCAACCTTGTTTGACAGAAAATAAGGGAATTACAATAGCTTGAAGAATCGAAATGTAGAATATAATTTGTCTAGGCCAAATCTTTAGATGGAAAAAGGATCACCCAATTGTGCAAAACAATTTAAAATCAATACTAAACATATCTAAGGATGAAAAGAAAGATCACGAACAACCCGAATTTCTAGAAAGATTTATGAGAATCAAAGAAGGGGACCGACACCTTGATGAAGAAAAACCTGGATGAACGCTGAAATCAAGACCAAATAATTCAACATATCAAAGGATGATTGACCAAAAATGGTTTGAGTAGGTGACTATTTCTCAGAAAAATTGAGAGCCAACATAACATATCTACTAAAAGAATATCAATATGTTTGTCCCTTTATCAAATAGTCAACGAGCAAAAATATTATGTTGAACCGAATGCACAAGGATAAATTTTGAGAGAATATCTTATGTCGGTCAGGCATAATTTAGACTCATCCTTGTATAACTGGAAATTAAGAACTATGAAGCATATTCAAAAGATTGTTGGTCCATTGAATCTATTCCTAGAAAACATCCAAGGACATGTTTTTTTATCCAAGAAATACCTATAGTGTATGATAAGAAACATCAACAGAATCCCACCCTCATTCCAACTGACAACAAAACAAGCAATCCTTTACATTAGAATGAACATAACGCACCTTCAATACATGTTGAAGAAGTTTCCAAATCTATTGGCAAAAAAGGAAGGACTCAAAGCCTAGTAGAAACCTTCACAGGCCAGGCTAGAAGATGGTGGGAAGCACATTCCCCCATACTTCAAATGTGGAAAATTGTATCAACATACTTCATAGAACGCTTCAGGGAAAATAAAATAGCCAAATTTGTTGACATTCCCACTTTTAAAATCGGATATGATCCATTTGAACATATTCATAATTGTGAGAAAGAATGGTGCGGAATTGGATGCAGAGATGAAAGGGTATGACCCCATATGTTTCCAATCACGTTAGACAAAATACCAAGTAAATGGTACAAGATCAAAGAAGCTTGTATCCATATGATAAATTAATACAACATCAAAGAAAACTTTATTGAAGACTTCAAATTCACGAGGAACATCTAAGAAAAGCAACACATCATATTAAAAAAATTCTTGAAAAACTGACTCCAACTACACAAAGAGAAAAAGGGAAGATGATTGTCAACCTTGGATCGACATTGACTTGCAACCTCGTTTCAACAAAAAATAAGGGAATTATGATAGCTCAAAGAATTGAAATGGAGAATACAAGTTGTCTAGGCTAGAGCTTTAGATGGAAAAAGGATCACCCGATGCTGTAAAACAATACAAAATCAATACTAAACACATCTAAGGAAAGAAAAATAAGATCACAAAAAACCCCACTTTCTAGAAAGATTTGTCGAAATTGAAGAAGGGGAATGGTACCTCGATCAAGAAAAACCACCAGAGTGGATAAACGATAAAATCAAGACTAAAGAATTCAACATATCAAAGGATGATCGACCGAAAATGGTACGAGTAGGTGACTATTGGTTGGAAAAACAAACAACCGACATAGTAGATCTGCTAAAATAATATCAATATGTCTTTTCCTAGGACTACAAATATTTAAAAGGACTTGTAGCAGAAATGGGATAAATGAAGATTGAACTTATCTCGGAGGAAAAACTGAATAAAAAAATTCATACAAGTTAGCCCAAAAATATAAGACCATTGTCCAAAATGAAATTTAGGGAATTCTAGAAGTAGGCATCATCTACCCAATCGACAAAGAAGAATGGGAAATCCCTATGGTAGTATAACTGAAAAAGAATGACCCCGAGAAACTATGAAATTGTATTGATTTCAGAGGGATCAATAAATAGACCGTGACAGGCCCGTTCCCTGCCCCATTCTCCAATGAAATAATTAATGAAGTCACGAGCCACGAATGTTATTCATTTTCATATGGGCTCTCTAGATATAATTAGGTACAAATAGCCAAAGAGTATTAACCAAAAACAACATTCATCTTAGAATTTGGCTCTTTTTCCTATAGAGTTATGCCATTCGGATTGAATAATTCCCC
>ML792276.1:334975-371981 GCA_009831015.1 Picea engelmannii | reverse complement strand
TGTGGGGAGTGGGGGAGAAAAAACCCATTGAGTAATTGGTTTTTTAGATTTTCAATAGAATTAATGTAAATGTATTGCTTAATTCGACATTTGTTTTACAAAATGGTTGGTTTCATGTGTACTACTGGAAAACAACTTTCATGCTTCTAATAAATGTTTGGTTTAATATTTGAATATACAAAATGTGTTGTCTTTACTAATATCATCGATTTAACGTTCAATATTTTTGTAATCAAGACTCTGATGATGAGTGACCTATCTACCATCTATTGTTGCACCCTAATACGATGTCAAAACAAGAGAAGGTTGATAAGTGATCACAACTCGAAGAGGAAGTATACCAAGAATGGTTGAATCAACCACCTATTCAATTCCCACTATGTCCCAAGTCATCAAATCAAAACTTCTATAATAACACAGGTTCTTTACGTGTTGAGGATGAAAACAATGATATAGAGGTTGGTATGGATGATTTATTATGGGATGGAGGGAATTTTTTTATATGAATTCCAGTAAGATGACCTAGGGGACAATGCTAATAACATCGATACCTTCTTTGAAAGCTTGAAATTTGATTCTACAATCCCTCTCTTTGGACATGGACCAAGGTCTACCCAACTAGGGACAACAATGTTACTATACAACTTAAAAGAAATGTATGGTATGTTAGATGTGTGTTTCTCAGATCTACTGAGGTAACTTACAATTAAGCCCCCTATATTTTAAAGAATCTTATCACATAAGCAAAAAAGAAAAGGGATTTTATGCATGATTAATGATAGTGTACATTTATATTACCCCCTAATTGCAAGTTACTCAAAGATAAGGTACTTCCAAGTGATAATGTCCTCCTCGATAGCTATGAAGAGTCAAAGCAACTACTAAAAAGGTTGAGTGTTGAGTACAAATCATATCACACCTGTATGAACAATTATCTTATATATAGAGGCAAATACACAAACAAAGAGATATGTCAAAAATGTGGGAATGACAGGTACTATAAATTAAAAAAGCAAGTGTAAGGCACATGGTCCTCCTCATAAGATATTGAGGCACATGCCTATGATCCAAAGGATGCAAAGGCTATTTCATTACAAAGAATTAGCCATCTTGCAGAGGTGGCAAGCCTCACATAGAAGTGAGCTAGGAGTTATGTGGATCCCAGTGGATTCCATAGCCATGTTGTTAATGTTTTATGCCATTATTATAGTTCTTTGCATTTCAATATATAAGAGCAACATAAGAATAAGATCACTGAGAAATACACATTCACAAGAGACACAACATTTATCCTGGGAAACCCTCTAGGGGAAGAAAACCCAGCAAAAACTTCCTTAATCATAAATTGCCAATACAATGTCGAGAGATAACTCAAACCAATACAGATAGTCCTCTCTAAAAGATGCGCCACTCTTCTCCCTCTCTCCAATTGGTAAGTTGCAACTTGCCTCTTAGAAAATGAGCAAGTGAGTTGTGATCAAATGAGGCGCTAGCCTCCTGTATTTATATAAGTTCTGGCATGTGTGAAGTGTCTCTTCACTGGCAGGGCCGACTTCTCAATCTAGGTGGGTAAACCCACCTTTATTATATTTTTGGGTCTCTTAATTAACTATTGGGGCCGACTTCTTATTCTGCCTATTATAATTGTTTGTTGACCGATCCGCAAAAGGGGATTTGGTCGTAATACAATTACTGACATGATTAATCCACAATGGGGATTAATCCTATGAATAAAATAACAATAATAATAAGAATACTCTTCGCAGTTACATTATTTCAACACATGTAGCATATATAAGATACATAACATGATAAATTCGGGAACAAAGTATGAAGCGTTCAATTGAGCATAGTCATGGATGATTTAACCCATATTCCCTCCAAAATACCAATTATTTTGTTTGGCTAGTGGGTAATGATCAATAATAATATCCCCCCATAGTTATCTATGAAGAATGGACATCTTATGTTGGCTCTTATGTCCTTGGTAGAAGACAAGTGAAGAAAATTGATGTCTACCTTCAACCATTGATCAATCAATCGAAGCAAATATGGGAAGTGTCACGTTCCCACAACGTGCCTTGTGATCGTGCACCTATTGAGGTTGTGCGACACTACAATGTTTCACGCTTGGCTGCTTGGCAACACCAAGGTTACTTCATCTGAACTACACCTCTTCACCCAGATCATACCCATACTCTATTCTACGCTACCGACGAGTCACACTCCTACTCTAGTGCAACTCTTGTATACTTAAACATTTGTTAACTACTTTAACCCTAAGTCATACTTAAGAAGGCATCCATGAGAAGCCAAGAGAGCTATGTAACAAACAAAATAAAAACACATATATTTTGTGGGTGGCATGAACCGTGCCTAACACCTAACTAAGTCTTTGTTATATGCAAAACAGTATAAGCACTACCGGCTTGGTTTACAACGGGGTGGAGTCAAACAACTCACCTCACCAAGACACTCATACATAGATTGTCACCAAGATCCTCCATAGCAACCATCTCTGCATCCACTTGTGGTGCACCTCATACTTGCCTCCAATCGCAGACTTGTTGTCTCTTCATTTTTGCAGACTTTGCCTCTTCATTTCCACATACTTCATAGATTTTGGTTCTGCCTCACACATGCCTCCAACAATCCTACATTTCTAGACTTAGCCAAAATATACCCAAGAAAAATTCACCCAGCTTTGTCCGTCGAACCCTACTCCTCAATGCAGCACTAGTCCTCCCATAGTGGAGTGACTTGGCTCCTTGAGGGAGCTCCTCCTCTTCGTTTGCCTCATAATCGTAGAGCTCTCATTGTCTCTAAGTTATGCCAAACTTGACTTCCTTGGTTGTGCACCCTTGTTCTCTTATAGGCTCTCCAAAGTTCACCATTGTGAACCATCATGTCCTTTGGGGGTGTCGTGCCCCTTTGTGAACCCATGTCTAAATGAATCATCACACCCCTTCATGGACTTGGTCGCCCAAATGAACTCATGCACTCATCAACCGTCATGCCCCTTGGGACTCGCATGCCTAACCTTGGTGCACCCCTCATGTTGGTGTGCCCCATCCATTGGATCGACTCAACCACTTGGGTGTGCACGCTCCTTAGGTGAGTCGGGTCGACTCTCCTAAGTGCGCCCCCCATGCCTTAGTCAATTCATCTATTTGGTGGAGTGCCCAAATCTTTCCCTCGACCCTTCGTTAAACCATCCGTCATTTGAATTGAATTGCAAGGCACCTTGGGTGGAGTCATCCCTTGGCACATCACTTGCTCAAGGAACCCCAACTCCCTGCTATATGAAGACTTATGTCTCCTCATTTTCACCGAGCATCCTGCTTGACCGATTTGGACTGTGGTGGAAGTGCACGCACCCGAGATAAGCTCCCAAGGCTTGCATCCTCCCCCACCTCAAGTCGTTGTCGTCCTCGACAATGTCCAAAAAATGTGTGATATCCGAGTCTTTTCCCAAACTCATGCCTCCACTGCAACTAAGTCTGCTGGAAACCCCAAGTTTCATCTCAATCGAAAACCCCAAATTCTGCCAAAGTGGAAGCCCCAAGTTTTCGACTTGCGATGCAATCATCTGCAACTTGTACAACCATTCACACTACTCTGCCCAAATTTGTGTGCGACCAAACTATCTGCAACGATGGAAATATATCTCTTCCTCAACTTTGTTCGCAATGTTTAAGTTTCCATGACCCCACTATGATGATCACTCTTTGTTTGGTTGTTGTTGCTACTATCTCAATTGTTGTTGCAACCAAAATCTCAAAAATGTCTAAGTGTTGAACTCCTTGTGGCTCCCTGCTACAATCATACTTCAACCAACTCTACCATGTCTCCACACAATGCTAGCCCCCATGCCTTGGACTGATTGGGTAGCTAATCCAACTGTAACACCCAACTCATGAGAATGTACTTCTTCATTCTTGAACTTAGTATTTTATATCCGCATCTCTGTCACTCCATCCAACTCTAAGGCAAGTGTCCATCCTTGCCTCATTGTTGTTTCCATCATTCAATCTTCATTAATAAGATCCTCCATAATGTCTAAGTGTCGCACTTCGAACTTACTGGTGTGTCTATACACTTGATCCCCTTGTCAAGTTGTTGGTCTTACCCAAGTCGTGAACTAGTTGAATAGCCAGTCCAACCGTCACACTTCTTGAGACTTCACGCCCTCATGAAAAAATTGATCACTTCCTTCCACAATTTAGTCGATCCATGTAATGATCTCAGACCAAGAAAAGGTCGTCCCTCACCTTGTTGCACTATGAAGCCACCCCAAAACAAAGTCTTTTGTGGCAACTTGGCTCCATTGTCCTCATGGCACAATTAATCAATATGCCCAAGAACTGCACATCCAAACTTCCTTTGCCTCACTACTACTTCACTCGACCATGTTGTTGTGTCTACCTCTCTATCCCTTAGAATGGTTAGGCTTCACCCTCAACCATGCTACCCAAAGGAAGAGAAACACACAAGTCCAAGTAATCTCTTCATACTACAATTTGATTGTCCACACAATCCTTCAAACGAAGGCAAGTCCTCAAATCACCTCCTTTAGTCAATTCACCTCAATGCAAATCAACATCTGCGATGAGTGTGGGCAACATAACTACACCCCTCAAACGTCCCAACGAAATGTCCAAATCACTCCAAGTAGAATGAGCCACATCAAATAACTTCTATGCCTTAGGCACATTTGAACCGATACTCTGTTAACCTCAACCAACGACCCTTGTCAAATCTTTGAGTCATTGCACAATCATTCCCAAGTCACCAAGCGTGATCTACCTCATCCAATGTCCCATACCAAAGGCAATCAAACACCACCCAAGTCACTTGGTTTGTGTTCTTCCCATTCAGGTTGACTGTCAAGAATTCTTGGTTGACTTCCTTGCTGACTCCATTCGTCTCTTGGAACAAACTTCCTTGCACCTATTGCAAGCGTTCAAACTCTGGCATTCTCATTGTGACTTTCAAGTCATCACATGACCCAACAAAACTAGCTAAGGCAACAAACACCAAGGCGCCTCACCCATCCTCTCAAACTAGGCACATATAGACATAATTGCCCACTTCACCACAACGACCTGTCCAATGCATCTCATCAAAGGGTCAAGAAACTTCCTCAAGCCACCTCCATGGTTGCATCCAAATATTCCTAAGTCCACCATAGAACTTGTCCAAGCATGTCATCCCAAGCTCTCCACACATTTTCCCAACCAAGGCATCCCAACTACTACATGACTTCTTTGAATCTAGACCACTTGAGTCGCCCTCAAGTAAGTCAGTTTTCACCGCATAAACAGAATGCACTTGAACCACCAAGTCATCCATATTCCCTTCAAAGAACTCACTGCAACACTTGGAAAATGCAAGAACTCAATCCAATCATACCTTTCCAATGACATCGTTCATTGCAACCATGTTCTAAGTCTGTTGTCTTGGGCCTTCACTCCCAAGAAATCGGCTCTTCACATGAACTCTCCTTAATCACCACTCGCAACTCCACAAATATGCAATATCTTCACTGTGATACAAAGTTGAGTCCATTCCTCCACTTCATAAATCTGTTTAAGTTCAAAATCTGCATGCAATTGATATAAATCATCTCCAATATCTTTCCATCTTTGCACCTTGACCGCCTCTGCTTCAAGGCACCATGCATCCACCGTCCGACTGTCAAGTCATACTGCTATTAATTGAATGTTGTCACTCTACGAAGAGCTACCTCGTTTGAAGGTTGTGGTCATTCCACCAACAACCCAACTCAACTCAACTACTATTCTCGGTGATGCACAACACGAAGACATCATGGACGGAAACGTTCCCAACCAACTTCCTGTTGCAGAGCTACTCTAGGTCACCCTAGGTCGTCCAATGAACCTAAGCAATTCACCTTACTACAACCCAAAACTGCTCCTATTTGCACTCACTTCTGCAATCACCCTCTATGTTCTAATTCTACAATCACTTCTACGGTTAGATCTGTGACAAGCCAAGCAATGATCCTGTGTTCAACTGCCTTGCCAAAGTGCTCAGTTCACTCAACAAACTCTATACTTGGTCTCTCAAAGGTGTGCACAATAGGTTTGACACTGACTTCCATCATGAATCAAACCAACCAAGTCTATCTCTGCGACATATTCTGCGATGAACTCTGTGATGAGTTCTGCGATTACCCACCTTGTCCAGTGCTTCGTTTCACCACAAACTTTGCTCTCGTTCTACATAAGGTGTGTTCCTAACTCAAACATCTTATCACACCGTCAACCAAACCTCTGCCATAAGAATGATGCAAAGTCTATGATGAACAAGTTCGCTACACCAAATCATTCACCAAGTCTGCGAACATTCCAACTGAACTAACTTTGCAAAAATATTCCTTCAAAGTTTGCTCTGATACCATCTATCGTCGAGATAGTGGTGAAGAGCTCACAAACCCTTCTCCAAAATCTACAATGAATTCACTCTGATGCCATCTGTCATTGATATAGTGGTGAAGATCTCCCCAACCGTTCTCCAAAATATGCAATGAATTTTCTCTAATACCATTTATCACATCCCCACAACGTGCCTTGCGATCGTGCACCTCTTGAGGGCATGTGACACCGCAACACTTCACGCTTGGCTGCTTTGCAACACCAAGGTTACTTTGTCCAGACTATGCCTCTTCACCTAGAGCATATCCATACTCCATTCTAGGCTATCAGCAAGTCACACTCCTACTCTAGTGAAACTCTTGTATACTTAAACATTCGTTAATTGCTTTAACACTTAGTCATATTTAAGCATACATCCATGAGAAACCAAGAGAGTTGTGAAACAAATGAAAGAAAAACACAGATATAGCGTGGGTGGTACAAACCATGCCTAACACCTAGATAAGTCTTTGTTATATGTGTAACAATATGAGCATTATCGACTCTATTTACAACAGGGTGGAGTCAAATGACTCACCTCACCAAGACACTCATACACATATCTTCACCAAGTCTCTTCATCACAACCATCTCTATAGCCACCTGCGGTGCAATTCAGATGTGCCTCCAACCACAGGTTTGTTGTCTCTTCGTTTTTGCAGACTCTGCCTCTTCATTTCCACAAACTTCACATATTTTAGTTCTGCGTCACACATGCCTCCAATAGACCTGTGTTTCCAGACTTAGCCAAAATATACCAAAGAGAATATTCACCTAGCTCTATCCGACGAACCCTCTTCCTCAAGGTAGCACAAGTCCTCCCATAGTGGAGCGACTTGGCTCCTTGAGGGAGATCCTCCTCTTTATCTGCCTTAGAATCGCAAAACTCTCCTTGTCTCTAAATTCTGCCAAACTTTCCTTCCTTGGTTGTATGCCCTTGTTCTTTTATAGGCTCTCCATTGTGTCCTTTGGGGTGTCGTGTCCCTTCACGAACCCATGTCCAAACAAATTGTCACTCCCCTTCATGGACCCGGTTGCCCAAATGAACCCATGCACTCATCAAATATCATGCCCCTTAGGATCGACACACCCAACCTTGGTGCACCCCTCATGCCGGCACACCCCATCCATCGAACCGATTCATCCTCTTGGGTGCATGTGCCACTTAGGTGATTTGGGATGACTCTCCTAAGTGCGCCCACCATGCCTTAGCCAATTCCTCTATTTGGTGGAGCGTCTAAATATTTCCCTTGAACCTCCATCAAACCATCCGTTGTTTGACTTGCGTCGCAAGGCACCTTGGGTGGAGTCATCCCTTCGTACGTCGCATGCCCAAGGAACCCAAACTCCCAACTATATAAATACTTTTGTCTCCTCATTTGCACCGAGAGTCCTGCTTTCCCGATTCTCATAGTGGTGGAAGTGTAGAAACTCAATCTAAGATCGCAAGGCATTACAGGAAGAGATATATGTAAGGGTCTCCCACGATACCCACCGGATGCGCACACTCCTTGGGAAAATTTGATGATGGACGAAAGAAGAGCACAAGGAAGGGAGCGAACGTTTGGGCGAATGAAGACATTTGGGGTGTGGGCAGGAGCACCTTGGGTGCACGATGGTGATGTGTGGCACCAAGGGGGAAAACACCTTACTTCCCTTAGAACGATTGATGGAGACTTGGGATGTGGCAAGAGTGGGGCGAGTTGGGAGCATGACCAAGGAATGGACCCGTCTTCCCTCAACAACATGGGTGCTCTAGAGAGGTTGGAAAACCCCACTGGCACACTTATGAGAAGTCATGACAATCGACACGAAAATCGCACAAAGCAAGGGGTACGTACCCAAGGATGGGGCACGCTGGTCCAAGAAATGAATGGTTGATGGGTGCGTGGGCTTTGCATGGGAGCTATGGGTCCATGGAAGG
Source organism: Picea engelmannii (assembly GCA_009831015.1). Classification (NCBI taxonomy): domain Eukaryota; kingdom Viridiplantae; phylum Streptophyta; class Pinopsida; order Pinales; family Pinaceae; genus Picea; species Picea engelmannii. The sequence goes on along the minus strand of ML792276.1, from coordinate 363,620 downwards.
AAATGACGAGTTGGTTGAGGATGGGTTCGTGAAGGGGCACCCAAGAGACACAATGTTTCACACAAGTGACTCATGGAGTCTATATAAAATAAAGGGCACACAACCAAGAGGAGGCATAGAGCATTTTTTGGCAATACAATTGGAGAGAAAGTCTAAGGCAAGTCTGCGATAACGAATTGTGGCAAAGTTTATAAGATGGAAGACAAGTAGCCAAGAGTTGGATGTTTTGGAAGGTTTTGGGGAAGTATGGAAAACGTAGGTCCTGGAGGCATGTGTGAGGCAAAACTGAAATCTGTTTTAGCTTGGTGAAAGTTCGCGGAAATGAAATGACAACAAGTCTGCAATTGTGGGAACATATAAGGTGCACCCTAGGAAGTTGTGAAGATAGTTGCGACAAAGAGTCTTATGGTGACAGATATATTCTTGAGTGTCTTGGTGAGGTGAGGTGAGTCGTTTGACTCTGCCCTGTTGTAAATCAAGTTAGTAGTGCTCATTTGTAATTGTTTTGCAATAAAAAAAGACTTGGTTGGGTGTTAGGCATGGTTTGTGTCACCCGAACTATTTATTTTTTTGTCTTCGTTTTTGTTCTATAGTTGTTCTCTTGTTCATGAATGCATGCTTAAATAAGACTAAGTGTTGAATTGTCTTAACAACTATCTAAGTAAGCAAGAGTTGCACTAGAGTAGGAGTGTGAATCACTGGTAGCCTAGAATGAAGAATGGGTATGCTCTAGGTGAAGAGGCATAGTCTGAATGAAGTATAATTGGTGTGCCAAGTAACCATGTGAGAACTGTCACGGTGTCGCACACCGTTAGGAGGTGAACCATCGCAAGATATGTTCGGGTGTCCTGTGGGGTCGTGATAGGTGGTATCAGAGCCTATTTTGTGAGATAGTTTGGTGAGCTCTTCACCATGTTGTCACCTTCATGACAGGTGGTGGTATCAGATAAAAATTGACTCTTCACCTCTACTACAACCAAAATGGTGTTGAGGGAGAGGCACACTTGTTTAGTGAAGTATTCTAGGTGCAGGTTCGATGAAGGTTTGATGAATAGACCCATCACAGAGACAACCTAAGCACAGACTTGGTGGGTTGTGACAGGGTCAAGTTGCGAACAAGTCTAGAACTTCTGGGTAGACTTGGGCACACTCCTTTAGTAGGCTAAGCACCAAGTTTTGAGGGTGAATGAAGTACTTAGGCAAGGAAGAATGTAGGATTGTCACATGAATGACGTAGACCTGGTCGTAGAAGTAACCGCAGAGTTGATTGAAAATTTTTGAGGAAGTACTGAGACGAACTCTTGGGTGCCTCGGATGAACCCTTTGCAAGTAAAGTGAAGATACCTGGACGATCATCCATGGATGACAACATTGACTTCGAGAGGGAGCCCAACACTGACAAGATGAAGGATCATATTGATACCTTGGAAAGAACCTTCGAGCAAATGACAGACACATTGTTCTAGCATGGTGAGAAGGTCAACCTAATGGTCGAGATTGACATGGACAAGATGAAGCATGGGTTTAACCAGGCTGATCAAGAGTGACAATAAACTGCAGATCTGATGACCAACACCTTGATAAATGACATTCAAGATAGAATCAAGGAAACAGAGGAATTGCTTGCCACAATCACATAGAGGTTGAGGGACCAAGATGACAACATTGCATTGTTTAAATGAGCTTTGTCCAACGAACAGAGCTTTGTTGTCACGTTGACGAGGATCAAGATAAAGGAACCATATCCATATGATGGAACTCACAATGCTAAGTTGTTGGGAAACTTTTGTTGGAACATTGAGCAGTACTTGGAGCAGTTGAACAAAATTTCGGACGAAGCCAAGGTGAACATTGCAACGATGTTCTTGATAGAAACTATTAAGCTTTGGTGGAGGAATGGAGTGGAAGACTTGGCAGCTGGGAGAACCGTTGAGAAGATTGAAACCTGGGTAAAGATGAAGGTGGCCTTGAAGGCATAGTTTGGTTCAGGGAACCAAGCATGGATCACAAGGAATCAATTGTTGGCTCTCAAGCACATTGGTAAGATCCAAGCCTACATCAAGGAGTTCACATGGCTCATGTTGGAGATCAAAGATATGTCAGAAGAAGATAGATTTTTCCACTTCATGAATGATCTGCAACTGTGGGCACAGAGTGAGTTGTGACAACAAAATGTGCAGATTGTTGTAGTAGTGATTGCCACAATGGACAAATTGTTGGACTTTCAAGGTGTACCCAAGACAGGTCCTAGGAACAAGGAGGACACCCAAGGTGAGAAGCAGCAGTAAGGGAAGGGGAAAAAGAAGAATAAGGGAAAGACAAAGTCGTCCAAGGGAAATGAAGACAATGCCAAGAAAACATACGCATCGAAAGAGAAGAAGTTGATTTCATGTGGGATTTGTGCCAAGGAGCACTATGCAAAGAATTTCCCCTTGAAACAGAAGTTGAATTCTTTAGAGAAGGAAGACAACCCATTTTTTGGGGTGTTGTAGGTCTTGAACATTGTCATGGAGGATGAATCCAAAGAGAGCCAAGAGCAAGACGAGATGAAGCTTTGTTATGTGCAGGTCGATCACAATGGCAAGTCAGTGTTAGCCATGGTGGATAGTGGGGAGACTCATAACTTCTTGAGGGAAGACATGGTGTGAAGGCTTGGGTTGTAGCCTGAACCGATGCAAACAACCTTCAAGACATTCAACGCAAATGTGGAGAGAGTCATTGGTGTGGCCAAGGATATATTGTTGAAGCTTGGTGATTGGTGCAAAAAGAAGAGTTTCATCGTTGTTCCCATGAACGATTTTGAAGTTGTGTTACGTCAAGAGTTCATGAGAAAGTAAAAAGAAGCATTGATTCCTCACATGACTAGTTTGGCTGTTTTCTTAGAATAGACTCCATGTTTGATTTCGACCATAAGGGGAAAGAAGGAGGCACACAAATGTCTTCCTTGTGGATGGTTGTTGCAGATAGCCAAAGCAAGCAACCCTGTGGAGATGAACTTGGATGATGTGGGGTGATGGTTGCACAATATAACATAGAGAATGAAAGGAATATCATGTCAGTGGAACGAAGGCTTGCCAAAGTTGAAGAGATATGTGGAGGTCTGGCTAAGGAAATGGATGGCTCGATTGATTTATGTTTGGAAGTCAACAAGTGGTGACAAAAATTAGAGGAAGTCACAAAAACGAAGATGCTAGAGCAGTTCAACGGATAGGAGGAGAAACCATTCGTAGACCAACAAACGTGAGGGAGACACAACAACCTTTGTGGAAGAGAACCAAGGAAAGACTGAACTCCTCCTTTAGTGAACTTGGACATGGTGAATGGTCGTATGAACCTGAGCTAGAACAACTCATGGAAGAGTGCGAAGGTAAGATCAGTTAAAGTGTACTGCTGCTTATGTACATGACGCATAAGTATGGTGACACTTCATTGATCGCATTGGGGTAGATTGGAGATGAGGGAGATGGCCCAACTAGCCATCCCCTTTCACCTTCAAACTAGACGTGCAACACATTGGCTTGCTATCTTGATGAGAAGCAATGAGGCCAATGGGGTACCTTGAGGAGATGCCTTGGTGAAAACTATTGAGAACCATTGGGTGAATTAGTTTTCATATATAAACAAATGTTTGAACGTGAAGATGTGAGTTCTTGAGATAGAGGCGCGATGATTGGATTAGCTACCCAATCAGTCGAAGTCACAAGGGGATCCAACACATAGAAGCATGGATAGACATACCGAAGTATGGAAGCAACATCAAGTCAGAAGGTAGCGACACTTTGTAGATTCATGAAACTTCCTAAGGGGAGTTTGTCTTGATGATAGTGCTTGAGGAAGAAACAGTTGTTGAGTGGTGACAAGATCTAGATATGGGCAGAGATGCCATGGAAATTGATGGATGTTGCGAGGGATGGAAACAAATTGGAGTGGGGGAGGATGTAAGTATCTCCCACGACACCCACTGAGCGTGCTCGCTCCTTGGGTAGATTCGACAATGAACGGATGAAGAGCACAAGGAAGGGAGTGATTGGTTGGGTGAGCGAAGACATTTGGGGTGTGGGAAAGAGAACCTTAGGCACATGATGGTGATACGTGACACCAAGGGGGCACACACCTTACTTTCCTTAGAATGATTGACAGAGACTTGATTTGTGTTTGGGAAAGGGTGGGGTGACTTGGCAGCATGCCCAATTAGTAGACCCATCTTCCCTCAACAACATGGGTGCGCCTAAGAGATTGGACAACCTGATCAACACACTCACGAGAAATCATGATGACTAGAATGAAAAAATCACAAGGAAAGGGGCATGCGCCCAAGGATGGGGTGCTCCAATCCAAGAAACAAATGGTTGATGGGTGAGCAGGCTTTGGATGGGCACTTTGGGTCCACGGAAGGGCGCAACGAGTTGGTTGAGTGTGGGTTTGTGAAGGGGCATGACACACCCAAGGGATGCAACATTTCACATAAGTGACTATTGGAGTCCATATAAAAGCAAGGGCGCACAACCAAGAGAAGGTATAAAGCAGTTTTTGGCAAGAGAGTTGGAGAGAAAGTCTGAGGCAAGTCTATGATAACGAATTGAGGCAACGTTTCCAAGATGGAAGAGAAGTAGCCAAGAGTTGGACATTTTGAGAGGTTTTGGGGAAGTCTGGAAAACAAAGGTCTGTGGAGGCATGTGCGAGGAAAAACCAAGATCTATGTTAGCTTGGTAAAATTCTACGGAAACAAAATGATAACAAGTCTGTGGAAACAAAATGACAACAAATATGTTGTTGTGGGCACGTCTAAGGTGCCCCATAGGAAGTTGCAAAGATAGCTGCAACAAAAAGTCTTGTGGTGGCAAATATGTTCTTGAGTATCTTGGTGAGGTGAGTTGTTTGACTATGGCCTTTTGTAAATTGAGTCGATAGTGCTCATTTGTAACTATTTCACAATAATAAAGACTTAGCCGAGTGCTAGGCACAATTTGTGTCACTTGAATTTTTTTTGTGTTTGTGTTTGTTTTTGTTTCACAGTTGTTCTCTTGTTCATGAGTGCATGGTTAAATAAGACTAAGTGTTAAATTGTGTTAACAATTGTCTAAGTAACCAAGAGTTGCACTAGATTAGGAGTGTGACTCGTCGGTAGTCTAGAAGTTAGAACGAAGTATGGGTATGCTCCAGGTGAAGAGGCGTAGTCCAGACAGAGTATTCTTGGTGTGCCAAGCAACCAAGTGAGAACCATCGTGGTGTCGCATGTCCTCAAGAGGTGAATGATCACAAGATCTGTTCGGGTGTCTTGTGGGGTTTTGACAATACACACACACACGATGAATCAAGAAACATTCCAGTGGAGAGGTATTTTACATTGTATAGCATATGTGCATACACCATACATGATTATCCAGGACTAGGATTTTGTTCTAGTAAGCATGTTGATTGATTTGTTTATATCTATAATGTTATCTGGCATACTTAATTTGGTACAACTGTATTCTTTAGCACTAACTTGTTTTGTATACAATAACATCACATGTCTTGTAGTAAAAGGGTATCATGGATGTTAATGGTGTGGACCTTCTATAAGGCTAGGTGGTCCAACCACCTATGAAATTCGATGTATGACTACTCGAGGGTATTTCTCCTAGAAGAACACCCTTATAGAAGAGAAACATTTACATTCAATGGTAAACTAGGGAGAACCCAAAAACTTTAAATATTAACACCAATAGATTGGCTTAGGGCATATGACACAAAGAAGGAGAAATAAATTACAGAATTGTTTAATTCAAATGGGTTTCGATGATCTTGATATTTTCAACCTCTGTGTTGGGAGAATTCACATTGGGATGAAAAGGAAATATATATATTATGATGTTCCATATTGAGAGCATCTTAAGATAGCCCACTTATTAGATCCCATGTATATATTAAAAAATGTTTCATCTTCTTTATGGAGGCACCTATCATTAAAAAAAGTGACACATGGTTGTTAGAAGATATATTATTTCTTTGAATCCTAAAAAGAAACGTTTTCCAAGAAAACAAAGTAAGTAGAGGAGAGGCCATTCCCACTTGGTCTTTTAAAGAAGGTGACATCCCAAGGATTTTGAAGAAAGATGATCTTCTTTGGTGAAGGATATTATATTGATGTGAAGGTGCCTTTTTTATATGGGCTGACTCTATGACATTGCTTCACCATAGAAGAGCATGTGTAGGTGTTGAAATCTCATGACCATCTAAGACTTCTAAGGGTATGTATGTTGATTACACACTTCTTTTTCTATAATGTAAGTTATAATATGCTATGAACTCACATTTTTATTCCAAATAATTTTGTAGTGTCATTATCCTTTACTCATGTTTAATTGTGTGAACCATTACTTTTCCGAAGAATTGTGACATTCCATATCTAAATTATTCACATTTGTGTGTCGGATTACATCAAAGAAGATTCACATGGATATCACTCTAAGGTGGCATCGAGAGATAGCTAAGATTGTTTTTTTATGTTTAAGAAGGAACTGCCCACAAGTTTGATAGAATTGCAAGTCCATATTCTAATTCCCCTAGCTAATGAGGTGGAATTAGCAGAGTGCTCTCATGTTGTTGGATGTTCTTCTTAGAATTATTATTGTTGATACCTTTTAGTTTCCTATTATTATGAAGTAGTTTAGAGCCTTTCCCCAACTACCTCTATTCTTGTGGTTTGTTTCTATTTTTAGGATCTAGGGAGTATTTCTCTCATAGATTGTTGAGGTAGTTTTCCTCTTGTAAATCTATTTAAGCTTCTCATTTTCTTAATAACAATTCATTCTAAGTTTTCATTTAGCACTTTGTGTATGAACTTAACTTGTGAGTGTTATTTCCCAATTCGTTGGGAAATCCGACATCATTGGTATGGAGGGTAGCTTCCGATCCATTATGGGTTTGGGTAATTGCTCCTTGTTTACTTGAATTTTGTCCTTCAGTTTAGTTATTTTTATGGTTTGGGTTTCGATGGATCTCTTAACTCTCATATCATTCCCTAAGACAACTCGTTCGCTCACACCACGATCTAGAACACTAATTACATGGCTTGTTTGTTCAATTTACACCCTATATCAACCTCAAACAGTTAGTCCTTAGCCTATTTTCTCAACTCATACTGTATGCACCCCCATCTTAGCCTTAATCCCTTAAATTTTCCACTGGTTTCTTAGACCTATCTTTTCACTCCCCTTGGTGGCTATATGTTGAATAGCTCCATCGCTTAATTTCTAGAGGGTAATTTGTATGAGTGATTTAACTATTAGTGTTGTCAATTTTAAAGCACTGTTGACTATAGACAATATGTCAGTGCCTTCTTGCCCATGGTGCTACAGGGTGTGAAGTGAAACATCTAGTCTGACACAACATCACTTTGACACAAATCACCCATCATCATTTAGAACACAACCTTTAGATCAACCCTTTATCATTCTAACTCTGTAATCGTTTCTTTTGACAATAGATTGTGCCTGCATTCTTTAATAGATCAACACATCCCATGAGCTTGAGCTTTACCCACGTACACACACTTCCTCTAGAGATATATCATCTCTTATCAGTGCTCATAGCTCATTACCCTCAATTCACATTGATAACACTCAGAGTTGAAGATCGCTTTATATATCCAACACGTGTAGCATGGTGTGTTATAGTTATATCCAACATAACTTGCCTCCTTCGTCGTAATAATTGTCACCCTAGGGACCCACGACCTACTCTTCATCACTGTTAATTTTGTTTTGTTTCACATCATAGAACACTTATGCAAGCAATGACCTAGGGGTTTCCATCAACTGAAGCTGATTGTTTTGATCTGAGCCAACATAAGACCAATTGGAATTCATTTCATGCCCTCACACATGGATGTTAATCTACTATCTACTATCTCTTTCTTTTTGTCGTTCCAAATCTTTCACATATTCATTTGTTATTTGGTTCATTGCTTCCATATGGGCGTGTGCATGAGCATTCAACAAATTCATCTTTAGATCCCATCACAGATAGAATCTATGTTGAAAGAAATCGAAGATGCAAATGGGAACTTGAAACACGTGAACAATTGCAAAGGAACAAAGTCATATCTGATTATTATCTCTTGATGATGATTTGTATCCCTGGTGGCAATACTATGTGATAATCATTCTAGAGTTAACTTTGTAAGGTGTGTGGTAGTTGACATAAAATTATAGCTACATGTTTCATCTCCTCTAATTGTTTTTTGGTGAAAGACTAGTTGTTGTACCATAATTCTTCTGATTGGAAAATGCATTAAATGTAAGGTTGCCTTGGATACATCATGTATCCATACAACTCTCCTAGAGAATTGGCGAGCATCGTGGTTGGGTACCTAGGTGTCTCAGTAGATGGAGATATGTCCATAGGATGGAAAGTTGTTCAATATTTACAGTTAGGTTGATGTTAAGCCCTAAATAGGTTCCCAGTCAATTTGTTTAGTACTAGTGTTCGACCCGAAGGTATAGTTGGTTCCCAATTGGTATATTGTTCCAAATCATGGTGTTACAAGTGAAGGGAGGAGCATCAAAATTTGATTTAGAGAACCCACAATTTTTTTTTGATATTTGGAGATGTCCTTATTTGGAATCATCCACCAACATTTTGGGATTATTTGTAACACTACCTTGAGTGGTGATTTTGTCCATTTCATTATGTATTCTCCCAAGTATGATATGGTATCCATGACTTTAGGAGTTTACATGTCTTCTTTTGGCAGTTGCTCAAGGACTCAATGTCTCCACGCCTGATTTTTGTTGGAGTATCTATTTTGACAATTTCATCATTTGGATCACACCGCTTTGTATGGTGTTTTAGCAGCTTGTTTTAGTTGGTTTTGAGCATTCCTCTTATCCTATATGGATTTGGGTTCCATTATGTTTATCTACATCACAAAAATGGATTTTGGTTTCCAACTACATCAAACATCACTCAACAAGGTCAACCTTTGCATTATGCTCGTTTCACATCGACAATAGAAACAACATTTTCCCTCTCCCCTGATAGCATTGGAGACTAATGCTTCTTTGGTTGGGAGGATTGATAAGGATTCTACTCCCTAGTATTTTCATATGTGTTATTGTGTGAGCATTATTGAGATTATTATTTTCGATACCTTTAAGTTTCCTAGTCTTATGGAGTAATTGAGAGGCTTTCTCCAATTATCTCTATTCTTGTGGTTTGTTTCTAGTTTTTAGGATCTAGGGAGTATTTATGTCATAGATTGTTGAGGTAGTTTTCCTCTTGTAAATCTATTTAAGCTTTTAATGTTCTTAATAAAAATCCAGTCTAAGTTTTCATTTAACACTTTTTGGATGAACTTGGCTCGTGAGTGGGATTTCCCACTTCGTTGGGAAATCCCACATTAGGGGGTGGGTACATAACATATGAGTCGTTGTATTATGATAGTGAATACATCAGGTCAACCAAAAACACACCAGATGGAGTTGTTTGGGATGACGAATAGAATGAGGACAAGAGGGAAGGGGAGCTACTTCAAAAAAATATAAAAAGGTGCATGATAAAGATTTGTTAGAATGTTTAGACACTTAGGAGTTAGTTAAGATCAACTTGGTCTAATGTTTCTTCAGGTAAAAGTGTGTTTATTTATTATGCATTAGTGTGCATTTGTAGTTATGTAATCCAATGGTCATGATATGTTCTAAACTTAGAGTGATTCGATGGCTCGTAATCTCCTCGATCTTAACAACTATATTGATTGGTGGCTTAACACTTGATTGGTCCATGATATGTATTTAAAGAGAACGGAGGGTCATTTGATGATGATTGATTAAGAGAAACTCTCTTGTAAAATATTTTTTGTTTTCATTAATATATTACCTCAAGTGGCCACATTGGCTAGGGTCGTAGGCTATTTCCCTCTTCGAGGGTTTTAACCATGTAATACCATCGATGTACTGATTTTTTATCTGGTTGTGTGAGCGGTTTCTTAAGATGTTCATCCCATGTGGGAATACCTAAATTTGTTGAATATGGTATTAGAGGTCGTTTGAAGACCCACTCTCATTGTAGATTGAGATCCCGAATCTGTGTTGCCACATTTCTTGGTTTAGTTATTTCTATACATTTATGGGCTAAGAATAATGTTCCATTACAACTGGAGTGTTTCTTTCAGTTGGAAATTCTTTTTGTTTCACTTGAAAAGGTTCATGTTTGCCCAAGATATGACCATTTTTGTTAGATCTAGAGGTATAAAGTCTGAATACACCCTTTTAAATTATTTTTTATGAGTTAATATTTCTGTTTTACTCTTTTTTATTTTTGGGTTACTATTTCTTCTAGTCTGCGTAATCTCTATTTTTTTCACTCTATGTGATCTTGGAAAATAAAAAAGTGAGCAGAAAATGTTTTGTTTTTTTCATATGCTCTTTTCTCTATGCTTTATTTTTGTTGCTTTCCAATTACTCATGGGGTGTTTGCATATACCGAGCAACAAGACCAATGCAAAAGGAAATATCAAGAAGGTATGAGTCAAATACAAGAATCTACCAAGTAACTGACGATACAAAGTGGCATTGACTTTGTGAGTAGTACAGGTGGCAACAAGTTTAACTCCAAACTAGAAGGGAGATGGTTGGTTTACAATCTTCCGTGTGAAAGCGATGAATAAGGTCACATGCATATTTAGAATAGGAAAGGGAAATTGCTTCCTTGGTTTGCAATACTTAGAGGCCAAGAAAATAATGCAAATAACATAAGTCTATCATTTCAAATTTCTTCTTAAGGTTGGATTTCACATGGGTTAAGAGTTTAGGGTCACTACTAGTGAGGATAAGGTCATCAACATAGAAAAAAAATATTATGAGATGGCTTCCTACTTTCTTGGTATATATTTTGGGGTAGAAATTGTTGATATTATGGTAGCTACGGTAGGTATTAACCTCCATGTGTAAACTTTGGCTAGAAAAGAATATTCTGGAAGTAAGAGAAACCCTAAACAGATGTGTAAAAACCATAGATGACAAGTTGACTCAGTAGAATAAATTATATTAAAGTATTACCCTCCAGAAAGAGAAGTCGGCCTAGACATGTGACAATGAGCGCTATAAATAAGAGGTGATTGAGCTCATTTTTACACACTCACTTCACTCACTCTCTCAAGTATAGCGCAAGTTTGGAGCTACAACTGCAAGAATAGAAGTTGGGTCTTCTGGGGTGATTCTTGGTCTCTCTCTCTAGTGCTATCTAGCCTAAGATATGCGGCTTACCTTCTAGTATCTCATGGTGTTATTCTTGGTGGTACTCTAATATTCTTGGTGTAATCTTGGTAAGTGCAACTACAACTGCTGCAGTTGAGTATTGTTCTTTTTCTGTGGTTTTGGGATTTTATGTCCGATGCGTAATATTTGGAGAAATATGTGTTATCTTAGTTATCTTTTGGCTCTAGTGCTGCTTCTAAAATCATTCTATCTAGCAAAGGTTAAGGTGCTCGGGGGTGGTTGCATGCCTATGGTTGGGTGACAATATTGTGATATTGTCTATGGTAAAATGAGCACATCGAATATTTTAATAGGTTATGGGCCCACAATACCTTCATATAGTCTATCCGCTAGAAGGTAGATCGATAGTTCCCTGGCAAGCTCATTGTGGCACGAGTTGTAGTTGTAGCTAGGGTTTCTGATTTTGCAGCTGCAACAAACCCTAACCTAACTTTTTGGGCACTTTAAGTGAATCATTTGGTACAATTCTTGGATATTCTAGTGTGCCCTAGCCTAGCGCACCCTCTGGTGTCCTCAGCTAGCAAAAACAACAAGTTTGAGTTCTTGGTCAAAGTTAAAGTCAAAAGTTTATTGGTCAAAGTCAAAGGTTGACTTTTGGTCAAAATTGATTATGTTGTCAAAGTTGAAATTTCAGGGTTTCTAGCTTGTTCTAATCATTGAACCTTTTTTATTCAGTTTCTAATGTCTTCTTGTCAAGATGGTGTCTAGTTTCAGATTAGAAGACACGCTGAGAGATGCTGCAAATTTCAAAGATATGCACTTGTATATGATTTTCGCGTTATATCATCCAACAAAGTATGAGTGTGTTTTGCAGGGAATGTACAAGATACCTTGTCCAAGAAGTGATCTTGGATTCAATACATTCAAAGGAACAAGCAAGTTGAGGCTCCAGGTTCCAGGTTTGATTGATCAAATTGTTAAGTTTCAATTTGCACATATCAAGTTTGATAGTTGCTATAGTACAAGTAAACACTATAGTTGTGACAACAATCTTTGAAAGGTTCTATTACTATTAGATATACTTGGTTGCATATAATTACTATTGATATAGATTCCTATTGCACTTGTTTGCAAAATGGAATTCTCCTCTAGGAGATATCTCTTATTTTGCTCCCGGACAGGTTACCTTAGTAACTCTATGATGACTACCATCCTTTTTACCATAGATATGTTCTTATGAACATGATATTGGAAATACCTTTTCTCTTGTTGTTCTTGTTCCAAGCAGGTCACAGGAGATAACTGTAAGGAGCTACAATGACAGTTACAAACATGGAGCAAATGACTCCATCAAGTGGTAAGGCATGTGATCTCACCAAGTACCAATTCTAAAGGAAGTGTGTAAACAAAAAAGGAGTTTTGGATATCGTTCACTTAGATGTGTGTGGACCAATGAAGATATAAATCTTGAGATTCAATAAGAAAGGAGAGTACTCCTCCAAGGAGCTTGTTTCCTTTTGTAAAGAAGCCAGGATCATGAGGGAGGTAATTGTCCCACATAATCCTTAACAAAATGGTGTGGCAGAAAGAAAAAACCAATGCATTGAAGAATCTGTTAAGGAAATGATGAATGACCAGAATCTATCCATGTCTCTATGGGGAGAAGTAGCTATGACAACCGTATATATTCAGAATAGAAGTCCTCATCATATATTGAAGAACATGAATCCAGGAGAAGTCTGCTCCAAAGAAGCCAAGTGTGGAACACTTGAGGATCTTTGGTTGTCCTGTCTATGCTCATATTCTCGAGGACAAAAGGAAAAAGTTGGAACCTTTAAGAAAGAAGGGCATATTCGTTGGATATAGTGAAACATCAAAAGCTTATAGAATCTATGTCATAGATCAACAAAAGATTGAAATTAGCAGGGATGTGACTTTCGATGATAAGATAGCCTTCAAGAAATATATAGAAGATTCCATAGACTCCAATTATGAAGAAGAACATAAAGATCCCAAGGAAGAAATTACATGTTCTCTAGAACATCCCAATGAAGAACCAAAAAAACCACTTGAACCTATAGAACTAATTGTTATACCCAAGAACAAAAAGCGACCAACATGGCTAGAATCCACCTTACAGGAAGCAAAAAGACATAAATCTCCTAATGGCACCTTTAGGGAGAGAAAGAGGCCGAAAATGTTCTCTAGTTATGCGACACTCATGACAAATCTTGTCAATGCAAAATCTTTCACATTTGAAGAAGCAATCAAGAAGAAAGAATGAAAGGAAGCTATGATGGATGAATATCAATCCATCATGAAAAATGATGTATGGGAAATTGTGCCTAGACCTGAAGGAAAGTCTATAGTCACTTCAAAATGGGTTTACAAGATAAAGCATGCAGTAGATGGGAGTATCAATAAATACAAGGCAATATTCGTGGCTAGAGGGTTCTCTCAACAGGAGGGAGAAGACTATGATGAGACATTTTTTTCTAGTTGCCAGATATACCTCTATTACAACCATCATATCTCTTGCAATATCCATGGGTTGGAGTTTACATCAGATGGATGTAAAGATCACTTTTCTCAATGGATTAATTGAGAAAGAAGTATACATAGAGCAACCTCAAGGTTTTGAGGCACACACAAGTGAAACCCATGTATGCAGATTAAAGAAGGCCTTGTATAGACTCAAGCAAGCTCCAAGAGCTTGGTATGCACAAATTGACAGTTACTTGACGAGACTTGGATTTTCCAAGAGCTATGCTAATCCAAACCTTTATTACAAGGTTGTGAATGATGCACCTGTGATACTACTACTATATGTTGATTATTTGTTTCTAACAGGTGCAGAGCCTCTCATTATTCAGTGTAAGAGGGAGCTAGCCTCTGAATTCAATATGAAGGATCTTGGTCTCAAGCATTATTATTTGGGACTAGAAGTATGGCATAAGCGTGGTGAAATCTTCCTAGGGCAAGGGAAGTATGTTGTAAAAATCCTTCAGAAGTTTGGGATGATGGATTGCAAATCCATGGAAACTCCCATGGTGACAGATCTAAAGAAGTTGAAAGACTATTATTCTGATCCAAGTAGACTCGTCCCTGTACCAATAGTTGATTGGCTCACTCATGTATTTAGTTAATACTTGACTGACCATTTTCTTTATTGTGAACACGTTGAGCTAGTTCCAGGTGGAACCTAGACATGAGCATTGGACGTTATCACAAAGAACTGGTTCATGTCTAGGCTCATGTGTACTAATATGGATCGACACTGTTGTGATCTATTGGATGTCATTGTAGTAACTGTGTACTACTACCTGATTTCCATGCAGACTACCAGTAGTGTTGAAGGTGTTTCCTAGGCTGGTGTGCCAACCAACAGTGTTGGAGGTGATTGCCAACTAGATGGATAGTGATGTTGATGCTCGTGAATTGATCTGTCTGATCATGAGATAACCTATGTGGATATGATGATGCTACCTATAGAATGGTTTGCTAAACTATCTGAGCCTTTCCCATACCATGTTAAATGGATGGATGTGTCTGAGACCATTACAATTAATACCTCCCTAGTTAGGAGGGAGTGTTGATATTATGGTAGTTGCAGGAGGTATTAACCTCCATGTGTAACCTTTGGCTAGAATAGAATATTCTAGAAGCAAGAGAAACCCTAAATAGATTTGTAAAAACCCTAGAAGACAAGTCGGCTCAGTAGAATAAATTATATTAAAGTATTATCATCCAAAAAGAGAAGTCGACCTAGACATGTGACAAGGAGCACTATAAATAGGAGGCGCTTGAGCTCATTTGTACACACTCACTTCACTCACTCTCTCAAGTATAGCATAAGTTTGTAGTTGCAGCTGCAAGAATGGAAGGTGGATCTTCTGAGGTGATTCTTGGTATCTCTCTCTGTAGCGCTATCTAGCCTAAGATATGTGCCTTACCTTCTAGTATCTTTTGGTGTTATTCTTGGTGACATTCTTGGTGGTATTCTTGGTAAGTGCAATTGAAATTGCTGCAATTGAGTATTGTTCTTGTTTTGTGGTTTTGGGACTTTCTGTCTGGTGCACCATCTTTGGATAAAGATGCACTCTCTTGGTTATTTGTTGGTTCTAGTGTTGCTTCCAGAATCATTCTATCTAGAAAAGGTTAAGGTGCTCGAAGGTGGCTGCATGCCTATGGTTGGGTGAAAATATTGTGATATTTTCTATGGTAAAACGAGCACATCGAATATTTTAACAAAAATGACATATAAAAATTCCATGGTCAAGAAGAAATCTATCCATTTTAGAATACCAAGCCCGACGAGCTTGCTCAAGACCATAGAGAGATTTCTTAAGGTGACATAAATTGATAGATTCATTCTCAACATTCCTAGGAGGTTGTTCTATTTACATTTCTTCTTGCAGTTCCCCACTCAAGAAGGTAGATTTAACATCCATCTGATGGACCTCCCATCTATGTGAGGCAACAAGGCCTAGCACAAGGTAGATGGAATTCATTTTGGCTACATGGGAAATGGTTTAATTGTAGTCAATTCCTTCAACTTGAGAGAATCCTTTGGAAACTAATCGAGCCTTATGTCTTTCAACACTTACATTTGATGCATACTTAGTTATATACACCCATTTATATCTCACAAGTTTTCTTCCTTTCAGAAGAGGTACAAGATCCCAAGTATCGTTCACCATAAAGGAACACTAGTCTTTGGTTACCATTACCATGGCACTTTGGTTATCATTTGTGCCTTTTTTTTTAAATGGCATAAATTTCACATCCGAAGTCCATTTTCAATGTTGTTTTTGTAAACAACCTATTTTTTTGAGAAATTTCCATCAATATAGTCAATTTCAGCTTTTGAATCCATATTACCTCCATATTTTAGAATGGACACTCCAAGTGATCTTTTGCTTACTAGTAACAATTGCTTCTCATAGAAATCCCATATGGTGCATGTACTATGAAGTAAAGGATTGTACCAAATTACCTTGGGAAAAGAAAAAGCTTTGATTCATGATGAAAATAAAGACAAATGGGATGATAAAAATATCATAACAATAACGATAACTAAAGAATAACATTCCTTAATGGGGAACAATACTTGGGATCTTGTACCTCTTTCGAAAGGAATAAAAATTGTTAGATGTAAATGGATGTATAGAACCAAGTATGCATCTGATGGAAGTGTTGAAAGCCATAAGGCCATGTTAGTTTCCAAATGATTCTCTCAAATTGAAGGAATTGACTGCAATGAAACCTTTTCCCTCGTAGCCAAAATGATTTCGATTCGCCTTGTTCTATCCCTTGTTGCCTCACATATAGGGGATGTCCATCAGATGGATGTTAAACTCATGTTCTTCCATGGGGATTTGTAAGAAGAAATCTACATGGAACATCTCTTGTCTATGTTCAGAATGACTCCAAACTTGTTTGTCAACTTAATAAATCTCTCTATGGTCTTAAGCAAGCTCCTCGGGATTGGTATGCTAAAATGGATAGCTTTCTTCTTGACATTGAATTTTCTATATGTCATTATGACCCTAATTTATATACCAAAAAAGTCGGAATCCATCTCATAATAGTTGTTTTTTTTTTTGGTTAATGTTGATGACCTTATCCTCACTGGTAGTGACCCTAAACTCTTAACCCATGTGAAATCCAACTTTAGGAAGAAATTTGAAATGAAAAAATTAGGTTATTTGCATTATTTTCTTGGCCCCCAAGTATTACAAACCAAGGAAGTAATTTCCCTTTCCTAGTCTAAGTATGCATGAGACCTTCTCTACTTTCACATGGAAGATTGTAAACCAACCCCATCTCTCTTCCAATCTAGAGTCAAACATTCTACCACTTGTAATAATTCCAAAGTCAATGCCACTCTTTATCATCAGTTAGTTGTTTGCCTCTTGCATTTGACTCATACTCGTCCTAATATTTCCTTTGTTGTTTCTATTTTTTCCCGGTATATGCAAACACCCCATGAGATTCATTGGAAAGCAACAAAAATGATACTTAAATATGTATCAGGTACAATTCTGTTTGGAATACATTACATTTCAGGGGGGATTTCTTTGTTGTTTGGTTTCACTAATTCCAATTGGTTTGGTGACCCTAATGATCTAAAGTCTATTGCAGGTTATGTTTTCAGTCTTGGTTCGGAGCCTGTCAATTGGGATTGTAATAAAAAATAGGCTCTTGCTCTTTCTTTAGTAGACGCAAAGTACTAAGCAACAATTCATGCAAGTCAAGGAAGCCTTGTGGCATCAATAGATCCTTTCAAATTTTGGTTCCCTGCAACAGCATCCGACCACCCTTTGATGTGACAATCATAGTGCCATCAATCTTGTCAAAGATCTAGTTTAATATTAACGTAGAAAACACATTGAGATACAAATGCACTTCATCAAAAATCTCAATCATGATCATGCTATTGAATTTCTTTTTTTCCCTACAGATCATAAATTTGTATCCATTTTCATAAAATCTCTTACAGAAGCAAAGTTTCTCAAACTTCGATCTATGTTAGGAGTTCATGAAGTTATCAATAAGGGGGGTAGGCTCTAATGCTTCTTTCCTTCTCCTATTGTGCCGCCTTTGTAAATCCTTCAATCATATCCCAAGTTGTTCTTAAGGGGGGATGTTAGGATATTTAGACACCTAGGAGTTAGTTAAGATCAACTTGGTCTAATATGTCTTTAAGTAAAAGTGTGTTTTTTTATTGTGTTTCTTTAATATGCATTTGTAGTTATGTAATCTGACGATCATGATATGTTCAAAACATAGAGTGATTTGATGACTCATATTCTCCTTGATCTTAACGACTATATTTATCTGTGACTTAACACCCAATTGGTCCATGATCTCTATCTAATGAGCATGGAGGTTCATTTGCTAATGATCAATTGTGAGAAACTCTCTTGTAAAATATTTTTCTTTTGCATTAATATATTTCCTCAAGTGACACATTGGCCAGGGCCATGGACTATTTCCCTCTTCGAGGATTTTAACCACATAATAACATTAGTGTGCTGATCTTTGATTTGGTTGTTCAAGCAATTGCTTAAGGTGTTCATCATGTGTGGGAATGCCATGTTTTGTTGAACATGATTAAGTCACTTATATTTTGTCAAATTTTTGTCTATTAATTAATAATATATATTTGATCTCATACTATTCATTTTGATTTCATGAATACATCAGGGAATTCAAAAATATATGAAATCAATAAATGTGTTATTTACATAGAGGAAACACAACGATGGGTTGCGTTGTATGAAGAGAAGAAAAATAAATGAGATAGTGAGAGGAAAGAATTAAGACAATTGAACAATAGAAACACACCTTATCCTAATCATTTAAAAGAAAATGTAATAATGATCTATCCCAATAGTTGGGTGGATAATCAGATCCGAGAGAAATATGGTGCATCTGATTGTTACTGGCATGGTGAAGAGGATGCACTAAATGTAGGGATAGGGTGTAGTAGCTCTGTAATCTCTTTGAGTACATTTTTCAATTTATAATACACATTTGAATTATAACATGTATTATGTTTTTATTAATGCTCAGGTTATTAAACATATGACATCGTCCTTTGTTCACATTTTTATAGGTGCATTTGTTCCCACCTATGTGAGGATATGGACATCATTTTCACATTAAGGATGTTGATGATATACATGTCAAACTTGACTATGGAGTGGAAGTCAAGTTCTATCAATCTAGTTGTGCTAGCCACTGTGATCAGAACCTAACAAAAGGGAAGACAATTACATCATAAAGATAGAAGAGATCATGTAATTTGACTTCTCATGTTTTCAATGTGTTGTTTTCAGTTGCAAATGGTGGGATACCTTTAATTTTAATAATGTAAAGGAAGATAGTGACAACGGACTAATATATATCAACTATAAAAGGTTTTGGGATGAAAAATATGAGCCTTGTGTTTTCCCAAAAAACTGCAACCAAGTGTTTTTTAACCCATATATGTTGGATGGGAATTGGCAGTTCGTACCAAAACACGATATGAGGTCTAACCATATTTTTGAAAATAATAATGTTATCATATCAAGTAAGGAAAATAATGAGGGTGATGACAATGAAGAGTGATATGTACATGTATTATTTCAACATTTATATTGAGCATGTTCATTTTATTATGGTTATATTTAATTGACCAATTATGTGTTTTTCCTTCATTTTATCATTTGGATATGAAAAGTTAACAACCATTTACAACCATCATGTTGAAAATAAATTAAATTGTTTTGGAACTTCAAGTTCTTTAATGAATTATGAATCGTTTTTAGTTGAAATATTTGCATGTTGTGTCTTTTTATAAGATTAATATCAAGAACTATTATCATCAAGGTCTGTTTAGTTGGTAGTCTTTTTTTTTAATCTTTTGTTATATTTAATATAGTAATTTAGATTTATTTTCATGATATAATCTAACAAATTGATTCTAAAATTGTTCAAATGTGATTTACAATTGTTTTCATGATTTAATTTAAACACAACCTTAGTGGGATTAATTGTTAAGAACATGTGTTTCCTCCTTGGAGGTCATAGGTTAAAATCCAAAAGGGGGTAAGGTATGTATACCTTCGTAGACTTTAACAATCAAATCCTTGCACAAAGGGGATCCCTTGTCCCATAAACAAGGGGGTCTCATACACCAATTTAATATCTAATTTAGATGTGATCTTAAAAATAAATTATTAATATTATTAACATCTATTAACATCAAAATAACACGATCTTAAAAATAAATTATTATTATTAACAATTATTATCATGACTATACTTATATGAAAATTTCTAATATAAACAATAGACATGATTACAATTTTCTATCTTTAAACGTTATTGTTTTTTAAATTCTAAATTGAAATGGAAAATTTCAAACTTGCTTAGAAAAGATAAAAAGTTTCAATGGAAAATAATGTGTACCCAACATAAAAAGATAAAAAGTTTCATTTGAAAATAATGTGTACCCAATACACAGAGAAGTTCTCACTATGAGAGTTTGTTGTATGAGAGTTCGCTACATTTTATCATGTGATGAATAAACTCCAAGAAAAACATGACCAAGGCTTTATGAACAAGCTTTTGTGACCGGTGGACTTAGGAAAGCAATTCCATAGACTACAAAGTTAGAGTTACATAGTTAAGCCTCCACGTAGAGGACAAACTATTTAAAATTTTCTTAGAGGATACTTTAATTATTATTTATTTACATTCTAATTCCATTACAATAAGTACAATATTCACATAATAATAATTATAATTACCCATTACAATAAGTACAATATTCACATAATAATAACTATAATTACTTATTGTATAGTAATCTCCACATCATAAAAAAGTATATGTATAATAATCATATTCAATAATAAAAATAATGGACTTAGAAAAGCAATTCCATAGACTACAAAGTTAGGGTTACATAGTTAAGCCTCCACTTAGACTACAAACTATTTAAAATTTACTTAGAGGATAGTTTAATTATTATTTATTTAAATTCTAAAAGTTACAATTCCATTACAATAAGTACAATATTCACATAATAATAATTATAATTACTTATGGTATAATAATCTCAACATCATCAACAAGTATATGTATAATAATAATAAAAATAATAATGATAGGAGTATAATCAATAAGTATAATTTCAACATCACTAATAATAATAATTAATAATAAGTAATAATAATTATTAACAATGAGTATAATTATATTTATTTATATTCCGCCCGCAGGGGTGTAGATCGATTGGCAAGTGTCGTGTAAATGGAAGGAACTATGTAAAATGAGGTCTCAAGGTCGATTCTCACCCCAATTTACCCGGAGGGCGTGCTTGCGGGCGGTGCGTTTCTCCCTAGGGGTTATAAGGCAGCCAACAGGATTCGACCCCGTGTCACGCGAGTATGATAATGCCGTTGTTACCAATTCCCCTAGTTACAAAAAAAAATAAAAATAAAAATAATTTATATTCCTAAATTATAAGAAGATTATCATAAATGAAGTAATTAAATAAATTAATGAAAAAAATTAATCCAATCTTAATTATAATTATTTTCATAATGTAATATGCACAAAGTTATTGTTATATAAAATTGGAGTTATTATTTTGTTAGATTTATCTATTATGATTTTAATTTAAAAAAATTAATGAAAATTTTAATTAAAATATTTTATAATAAAATTTTAAAATATTATTTAATAACATAATGGTTTTAAAATTTTAATCAAGATGTATCATTATTGATATAAACATTTAATCAAGTTTGTAAATATGTTTAATTAACATATTGTGTAGTTTGTAAACATGTTTAATAAAGATATTGTGTATTTCTACATAACAGATAATTCACTCTGAAAAAAGAGTTTTTTTTTTAAAGAAAAAAGCGTAACTTTTATTAAAAGAAATAAAAATTACAATCTGAATATTACATGCTGAAAGCATGCATTTAGTCTGGACAAACCTTTCAACCCCAAGAGGAAGAAAGATGCAGCAAAAAATGACCCTCTAAAAGCAACCCCTTTACAATTTGAAATCTACATGAAAAATAGCTACAAAACTAAGCTAAGAAGACACAACAGAGGAAGACCAGATGAAACCCTGAACTGACCAGGCGAAAGCAACAAATAGAACCCTCAAGAACTAGTAGTGGAGTGAGATCGAAACTAGGAGTCCTACAACCACGGAAGAGAAAGCCAGAAACTGCACGCCCAAAACAGGACCTCAAAGTGTTGACCCTAGCCCATAATCAACACTACACGCCCAAAAAGAGAGGACCTCAAAGCTCTGACCCAAACACCAAAAAAAAAGCAATAACCCCAACATCCACTTCACAAAAACCAGAACCTGAGAGGAGCGCAGAGCCCCCTCAACCACCAAAATCCTATGGGATAGCCCTGACATTGCATTAAGCCCTGAACGAACCAACATGGATGGATTTGCTAGATCCACCCAAAAAGCACCCGAAAAACCTTCGCATGCACCAAAAGGATGCAACATTGAAAGACCAACACCTCATAGTCGATAGCTCGGACATCAAAGGACTCGATCTAGACCATAAACAAGGGAAAAACCACCACAAGGCAAAAGATTGTGGACAGAGCACCCACAACCATAGCAATGGACCGAAAAGAACATGAAATACCAAATCTGCACCGAGGAGAGCGCGACCGCCAAGCAAACACTGGAAAAGGAAGAATAGATATGCACCAGGGGGATCGCAACCAACACCAGAGGAAACCTCCCACTATCCATTGCACCATTGAAGGAAAAAACAAAGGGGAAGTGTGACAGGAAGAAGAAGAGCACCCACATATGTCGCCTGCGGCTAGGAAAATCCTAGTCGTAGAGCCCCAATCTCTCACCATGCGTTGCTTCAAAAATGAAAAACCCACTTTGAAAAAAAGTTAACATTATATAATGACATTAAATGATTATAAGTTTCTTACAATTAGAATCCAAATTAAATGATTACTATATCTAAAATTAAATATTATATAACATCTCAAAATTTAAATGAATGATACATCTTAATTGTAATATTTAAAAACAAAGTAATCATTCATATGGTTAATATAAAAGAAAAGATTCACAACTATATATAACACACATACAAAAAAATATATGATGAAGGATAAAGATGAAATGTGGTGTTGTAGGAGGGATGCTCTATATAACATTGTATACATGAAAATGACGATTTACCAATATAAAATATTTTAGTATATAAGCAAAGTGAACTATGATTGAAAATTCCTAATTTAAATGTTGTTTTTTTCAAAGTCCAAGATGAAAGATAAATATATGATGAAGGATAAAGATGTAATGTGGTTATGTTGTAGGAGGATGCTCTATATAACATTGTATATTGTATATATGAAAATAACGATTTACTAATATTAAATATTTTAGTACATAAGTAAAGTGAATTATGATTGACAATTCCTAATTTAAATGTTGTTTTTTTCAAAGTTCAAAATAGGATGTCAAGTTTCAGACATGCTAAAAAGAAATGTTTTATTTAAAAACAAGTGTCATTGCATTGGCGATGTCCTTGTGGACTATGAATATTGAAAATAGAAATTGAAAATAATAAAATTAAAAATGATTATGAATATTGAAAATGGAAATTGAAAATAATAAAATTGAAAATGGTGAATTTTTTTTATTATTTCGACATTCAACATTATTATGGAAAATATTTAAATATAATGTTATGTAATTTTAGGTTGGATAAATATACTATCTCAGAGTAGGACATTGTTAATATAACAACCCACATTTTCAAAGCTGTCATACATAGCTAGTTATTAATTAATAATATTTAATCGTAAGTATAAGTAAAACATAAGTAATTAATTAATTGGGAGTAAGTATAAGTAAAGCATAAATAATTAAAGCATAAGTAATTAACTGTGAGTTTTAATAATTTCCATGTATGAATAGAAAAACAAAATATTTTTTGCAATTTTCTAAAATTGGAATTGGAAAAACAAAATATTTTGCAACTTTCTAAAATTGGAATTGAAAACTCATCGAAGTATTTACATCAAACACTTTCAAATTTCCAAGTAGCTGGATAGGAAGAGGGAGCTTTCATGAATTCAAATTTATTTTTGGCGGGACTTCAACAGTAGGATGCCATGGTCGATTGCTTGATACCTTCGTTTTCTAGCCTTGGAGATGGTGGGTTCCGATAGATTTTTACCTTTTTTAGTTTTCTTTGGCTGGGTTTTTAGCATATTTTCTCCTTTTCTGAGTTGTTACAGTGCCGAGTCCTACTAGTTTTACTGGAGCTTAGGTAGGTGGAAGCATTTATTATGCTTCCTTGTCGTTTTCTTTACTATTCTTGGTAACTGTTGCATCTCTCCCAGAACGTGGAGCTATCTTTTTCTCATTTTTTGGGTTTAGAAGGTGGATCACAGGTGGTCAGTTTCCATTTAATCCCTTTTTATGTATTACTTATTACCCCTCTTACCTTGGTCTTTGGGAAGTTTACAACCCTTGATTTTCGAGTATTTGCATTAGTGCACTCCAGGTGGCGGCTTAATGGCCCTTAATCGATTGGCTAACATAAATGCGGAGGTTAGTAAGTTAATGGATGAGTCAGTTGAAAGACTTTGGCAGGAGGCAGACATTAACTCAAACCTTGATACTACGAAGGTGCATTCACTTGGTTTTCATTCAAGCTATAGGCCTTCTGTTACACCTGCTCATCGATTTAGTGGAGGAC
The DNA here is from genome assembly GCA_009831015.1 of Picea engelmannii. Classification (NCBI taxonomy): domain Eukaryota; kingdom Viridiplantae; phylum Streptophyta; class Pinopsida; order Pinales; family Pinaceae; genus Picea; species Picea engelmannii. The sequence continues at coordinate 339,148 of ML792276.1, read as the reverse complement.
ATGGTTTAGCACCCTCGTTTGATACTTTCCTACCAGGTCGAATTCTTTTCAAGGGGTGCCAAAACAGTGCTCAGGGAGTAGTCCACAGGCCGTTGATAGAGGGGTTGATATTATTGTTTCTCGAAGCAAGGCTCCATTTCCTCCTTCTTCTTGGAAGTGTTGTAGACAGTGGGCTGCGAAAAAGGTGGTCAAGAGGATGGTCTTAGACTCGGATATTGGGTTGGAGGATACTTGCAGGTTGGCTTTATGCGGCTTGATGGGGAGATTTGCCTGTGGAAATTTATGCTCGGAATTTTTTGTTTGTTTGGATGGAGCGAATTTGGACACCTTTTTTAGGTTATGCACCAGAGGTTTATTATCTTACGAAAGGATGGTTGGGGTTCTTGTGTAACACTCCATAAGATGTAGCATTACTGCTTCAAAAGAATTGGGTTAATGGAGGCAATAGCCTCATGTTAAAGAGGTGGAAGGTTGCTTTCGATCCGATTACAAAATACTTCTCCTTTAGAAATTTTTGGGTACTTTTATCGGGGCTACCCTTATATCTTTGGAATGAAGGGGTGCTAGCGGCCATTGGAGATTCTCTTGGCAAGTTCATTATGATAGACAAAGAAAATATTTCTGTGGAAACTAGGAAAGTTGGCAGGATTCTGGTCGAAATGGACATACACCTCGGTTTTCCAGAGTCCTTAGAGATTGAATGGAGAGGTAGACGCTTTCAGTGACTTGACTACTTAGGCATTTTGTTTAGGTGCATTTTTTGTCGAAGTACATCCCATTTGAGACGAGAGTGTAAATGTTTTGGTGAAGGTGATAGTGAACATGAAGGCCCTGACCTTTTGTATGGCACACCTGATTCCTCCATGGAAATGGGTTTCTATGGTTACGATATTGTTCACCAGGCCCGGGTTGATCCCAACTACTCGGAGAGTTCGACCTCTTTAACTGGTAAGTTACAAGCTCATTGCCCGACACTTTTTAGTTCGCTGTCTGTGTGGGAACGAGAAGTATTAAATTAGTCTAATTGGCTTAAGAGTGTTACTTCTAAACCAATTACGTCCCATTTAGAAGATACGGCGGGTGATGTTTCTACTAGTCATATTTTTGGTTGTCGGGTGTCCTTACCTACCTCTTCGATTGATCCCTCGAGGATGGAGCCTTTGACTATCTCCGGTAGTCAGGAGGTGTCCTATGTTAAAGTGACTCAATTGATCCCCTCTCTGGAGCCTTCTGGTCCTTCTAAGTCTATCTGTAGATCGGGGACAAGTCAATTACCGATTGGTCACCCTTCCTCTCCTCCAGGCTATAGGGAACCAGACGATGAGGAGACCTCTCTATGTTGTGCTTGATTCCTTGATTCCTTTCATCCAAGATACTGATGTTACTGTTCAACTACCTGTTTATCTTGGTAAGTCAGTCATTGACCCTGTTGTGGGAAAAGGAGAGGCTAGATGCTCACATTCCATTACAGTAGGGGCAAGAAAGGAATTCGCTTGGTCTAGGGGCTTGGGAATTGAACACTCGTCGATTAATACCAGGAGTGCCCAGAAAAATTCTTCTCTTGAGTATTCTCTTGATACTAACCCTCACACGTCCACCGAAGGTGGGGCACTTAGAGCTTTGAAGGCCCTGTTGACCGTCTCTCCAACACAGGTGGTCAACTCATGTTCCATGAAGAGATGCATCATCAAATGCCATGTTGTCAAAGACTTTTGGTCCTACAGGGCAGTCTTTGGCCCCAACACTTTATTTTGTAATTGGAATTTCCGCACCCCTGCGTGGGTTAATAATGTAATAGGTCTTCATGAGTCATGTCTAGGTCAGTTACCTTGGGATCGGTTCACTGGGAGAGTTCCTTTCACTGAGGGTTTTTATCCTCAAGTTATCAATTGGGCTTTTAAGTCTGATTGATTTCCCTTGAGTTTTTCCCTCACACTTGTAATAATTCCTCCAAAGTTGTGAACAACGTTCTAGTGGGTTTATGTTTTGTTAACTATTATAGGGAATCATTGTAAATGACCATGCAAGACATATTAGAAAGTTTTGTGGAATTTCATCGAATCTAAGTTAGTTTTTTTTAATTAATTAATTTTTAATTAAATTTCCCTAAGTTTGGAGGTTTAATTATTTAATTAATTAATTATTTTTGAGCAATAATTGTAAAAGCTAGGTCCTTGGACTTTTGATAGGGGTATTTGTGCTCAAAAGAAATGGAATAACACCCCCTACATCAATGGCCCAAGTTTCAGCTCATTCAGACAACTTTAGCCGTGGGTTTGTCCACCCGGAGTGTTAGTCAGTCTAAAACAACAATTTTAATTGCTAAAGTCAAAACATGGCAAAATGTAAACGTTGTAATAATGATTTAGAGGATGTGAAAAGGTGAAATTATGGTTAGAGAGAGACCCCCTAAGCATAACATGACCCTCCCAACCTTTTTCAACCTTGTCTAACCCTTTTCCACTTCTCCTCAATAAAAAGTTACGCCCCCTAGGGGGGTTGACGTTTTTCCTAGTAGGGGAATGTTGTAACTTGGGTTTAAGTGTATGGGGGGCTCCCCTCTCATGTAATTTACCCTCATTTCCCCCCCACGTCTCCTTCTAGAGTGTCTCCACACTCTATACCTCACATCCCACCTTTCATTCATCTCCCCATTCCAAGAGGTGCGCCCTCCAAGAGGAGTTAGGCCCCCCTTCTTCTAGAAAACTCAAAAAATAATTTTTAAAAAATTATTTAAAACCTTTCCTCTACCTTGGCATCAATCCCAAGGCCTCCCACACTCATTTTGCTTGATCCCAACATTTTCCATCCCTTCTACACCCTAGATCTATTTTTGCAAACCCTAGATGGTGCGCCCTAGCCTTGAGATCTACTTTATTGCTTGGTGGTGGACACTTGGAATTGATCCAAGAGAGGTAGGTTTGCCTCTCCAAGTATAAATAGATCCCTCTCCTCACTCCCAACTCACCATATCTTGAGCTATTGTTATGCTACTTGATTTTCATTTCTCTCTCTCTCCATCATTCCATTTCTTCCATTCTCTTCTCTTAGGGTTTTGGAGTATTTTCTCTCCAAGATGCATTTTCTTGAATAATAATAAAGGAAAGCTTTGGAGGATAACTAGAGGAGTAGTGCATGTTCTTGTTCTTCTTATGCACATGAGGTAAACTTGTATCGATTTTCTTTGGTGGTTATATACATTGGATCCTAGGTAAAGCGTTATTTGGGTGGATTTAGCAATGCATGTTCTTGTAGATCTATATGTCTTGATATGTTAGATAGGATTGAAGTTTCATCTTATTAGCATTTTCAATATATTATCCATGTATATGTATCATCTAACAAGGGTTTTGTAGGTTTGACTCAAAGGTTTCATTGGGAACACCTCAAGCAAGAAGGATCACTTGAGACCCAACTACACTCCAAGCTCTTCTCTCTCTTTACTCTTCTTCTTTATTTCTGTTCATTCACATTCATTTTCAGCTAGCATAACATGTTTAGATAGGTCATTTTTACATATATATACTCTCTTTATCTTGCGGAATGTTCTTTCCCTAAAAAGAAAGGGTTTTCTTTCATTTTGGTTGGTTGTGTGTAGTAAAATCAGCAAGGATACCTTGCTGATTTGCAGGTTTCAGATCTGGTTGGGAAGGGGTATTGGCAGCCCAAAGACATCCACACAACACTTGAAGACCCCCCAAAGGGATTGGTAGCTATCTCTCAACCCACTTTGTCATTTTTAGAGTTTTTCTTGCACTTTTTCTTCTTTTTTGGGTTGCTTGTTGGCTCATAGTTGTGGGAGGAAAAGTGGTACGGCCTCCTCCCACGTGTGAGCCATTGGGGTAGTTAGATCTAGCTTAGGGCTTCCTTTTAGTTTTTCTTGCTTCCTTTTTAGCTAGGCCGTGAGGTTTTGGATGTGAGGGCACCTCTCAAACCTAGGCCGTGGGGTTTGTGGCTTGCTTGGTTGATTGCTTGGTTTGTTAGCTTACTTCTTACTCTCTCTCTCTCCCTTTACTTGTTTGCCCTAATTCCTAAATTCTAAAAGAACTTAACCTAACTAAGCAAACTAAATTAATTGCCTACCTAGTTGGGAGAGGAATACCCCAATAGGTAAGGTTAAGTGGTTGATGATGTGATTAATGATCTATGGGCTAATGCTATAATTACTTTTGT
>ML792276.1:321801-334925 GCA_009831015.1 Picea engelmannii | reverse complement strand
TACTTTTGTTTTAGATCAAACACATAATCATTGTCTTAAGCCTATTGGGAGGCATAATAAGTAACCTAACTAGATCCTTTAATTGCTTAGTTAATTTTCAAGTCTTTTCTTCATGCACATGTTTAGATCTTGAATGCTTAAATAAGTGAATGGTTTATTTCTCTATTGCTTAGGCTTGAATCTTGTTTGATGGTTAAAGAGGCAAACACACACTAAATTTTCTTTCCATATCTGGAAGGCAAGTTGTCCTTGCTAGTGTACTTTTTCTTTAATAGCAAGCTCATATGTGCATGTGATAACTTAAATCTTTGTCATCCATCTTTATTTGCTTTACATGTGTTCACACTCTTAATTGCATAAGCTTGAAGCAACACATTTTTAAGCTCATAAAAGTTTCGGCCATATCACTAAATCACACTTAAAAAGTGTCTTAAAATCTTCAAAACACTCTAAAAATCACCTAAAAGTCTACCTAATCCATATATATACTTAATATACTTTTTAGGGTACCTTAGACCACCATCTTCACCATCTAAAATGGGGCTTGAGGAAAACAACGGAGGGCGTAGGCAGGGGACTATCTCAAGACGCACAAGATGTGTCCTCTCCGGGAAGTACTCTTGTTTTGGGCTGACCTGTGAAGCTAGGGTGGCAACACTTATTGAGCATCCAACAGTTATTTGGCAATAGGAGGAGGAGGCTTTGGTGAAAGCTTAATACAATTTGATAACTCTTAAGAAAGCTTAATAACTAAACCTTGGACTAAATCTAATAAACATTTTGTGGGTTGAACAACTAAGAGTGGTGGATATTCATCTTTGATACTTGTGGATAAATCTATAAATCTTCTTTTGATGTATTGATGATGATGATCTTGATGCCTTGATGATAATGATGCTTTAATCCTATGATATATTGCACACATAAAGATAAAACGTGGTTAGCTTGCTCTTTGTATCATTTGTATCTTAGCATTTTACTTGTAAGTAACTGTATCCAATATTTGTTGGTTCATTTTATTCTTTTGTAATCTTGTAAACAACTTGTAATGAACAACCCTCTAACTTAGTTGACCTCTTGCCCAATCTTTAGGCACTAGTCTTAGTTGCCCTAGGAAAAGGCTTGACTTACATACTAACCCTTGCATCTTGCATTGCTGCTTGTGCATCTTAGGATTAGAATCCCTCTAACCTTAAGAAATTAAAACTAACTCCTAGAACTTAACTTAAACACATCTAGTAACTAAGGTCTACCCCCTTTGGCTTCCCTAGGAGTAAGCCTAGACGAAAGAGGTTCCGGTCAAAGTGACAATGTGGGATGTGAACCTAGGCATTGTGCCTCCAAGGACACACTAAGTGAGCCGGACTTAGCTCACGTTTGCAAGTGTGTATAAGGATGACAACAGGCCCTGCCATAGGCAAAGTAATATTAATGCTCTCTCTCAATCTAAGGGGGACTGGAGGCACCCTAAATTTGGCCTCTGTTCGATGTGTTTTGGATAAAACTCGTCCTAACATTGTTTTCTTTTAGGAAACACTGGTTCATTCCAATAAAGCTCGAAATTTCTTTGACACCCTTCGACCAACCTGGCTAAGTTGTGCTATGAACTTAGTTGGAACTTCTGGCGGTTTGATGGTTTCTTGGGATCCTAACAACTTTGATCTGGTTTCTTTCTTACTTGTGGTGGGATTTTATTGACAGGGTATTATTTAGAAATCAAAAGTAAAATTGCACTTCTAAATGTCTATGGTCCTTGTGTGGAGCGAAAACATTTTTGGGAATGGTTGGAAGATTCAGGTTTGTTGACACTAAAAAATTTAATTCTAGCAGGGGATCTAAACTTGGCACTTTCTTCAGGCGAAATCTGGGGAGGAGCCACCTCACTGGGGTCTTTGGCAGGATTTTTCAAATCTTATTTTCTTAATAACAAACTCATTGACATAGTTCCGGGGAAAGTTGTCCCTAATTGGCGCAACGATTGAGCAGGAGTGGATTTTATTGCAAAAAGGTTGGGAAAAACTTTCTTATCTAAATATTTACTAGATACAGTTGGCGTCTACATAGCATGGGTGGAATATCCCTTCATCTCAGACAATGCCCTGGTCCTGCTTCAGCTAGATTTGTCGTCCCTCTTTAAGGATTTTCCGTTCAAATTCAACCCTCAGTGGATTAAGGATCAAGGCTTCTTATTATTGGTACAAAATCTGTGGAATGATCCAAAATATCTCATTGAAGTTGGAAAACAAAAAAGGCTTGTTTGGAAACTAAAAGATCTACAATCTAGCACGAAACTTTGGCAAAAGGACTGTAAGTTTTTTTAAAATTCTAGGCTTAGATGCCTAGAGAAAGAGATATCTTTTAGGTTACAAAACTTCTCGGTTGGTACTCGTAATACTATGGTGGATTCTTCATTAAAATATCTAGAACAAGAAATAAATTTTTTACTTAATGAAATCGAGGAACAGTGGCGACAGAGAAGTCGTGCTATCTGGATTCACAGTGGAGACCAAAACACTAATTTTTTCCATAAATTTGCGAATTTCAGGAGAAACATCAAGTTTGTTTGGGAGATTCTAGATGAAGCGAGACATTTGCATTGTGGTCAGGAAAACATTAAAGAAGTGGCTTTAAATCATTTCAAAGGTTTTTACAAAGAACAAGTTGCCCCTTCTACCAGTGACCAAGTCAGGGTGGTAGCTTTGTTTTCTAAATTGTTTAACGATATAGAGGCTAAGGCTTTATTCAAACCTATCGATAAGGAGGATTTGAAGACTGTATTATCAAAATGCAAAGTGGACAAGAGTTCGGGGCTGGATGGCTGGACTGTTGAGTTTTTTAGTCATTTCTTTGATCTAGTAGGAGAGGATCTCCTTGAAATGGTTGAAGAGTCTAAATTAAAAGGTTTTATTTGTGGGGCTTTAAATTCGACTTTTATTACTTTGATTCCCAAAGTAAACAAGCCACAAAATTTCAGAGAGTATAGACCGATCTCACTGTGTAATATTAGCTATAAAATTATTTCAAAGATTATAGGTGATCGGATTAAACTGATTATGTCCAGATTGCTTTCAGAGGAGGAGCTGGGATTTCTTCAAGGTAGACAAATTCAGGATGCCATCGACACAGTCCACGAGTGCCTTCACATCATTAAAAAGAAGAAATCAAAGTCTTTCGTCTTAAAATTGGATTTTTAGAAAGCATATGATTGTATTAACTGGGATTTGCTGCGAATGATTCTTCTCCAAATTGGTTTGGGCCTAAACATGACAAATTGGATAATGAGTTGTGTGGTTTCCACTTGTTTCTCAGTTTTGATAAATGGAGAGGCCACTGAGTTCTTTAAAAGTGGCAGGGTACTAAGGCAAGGTTGCCCTTTACCCCCTCTACTCTTCATTCTGGTTATGGAAGGACTAATTCTTTTATTAAAAGATAGTCAAAGAGAAGGTAAGTTGACTGGTATTAAAGTGTCCATAACCATAAAAATTCTTCATATAATTTTTGTGGACGATGTGATCATAATGACAAATTCTACAATGTAGGAGTGGTGGGAGATTGATAAGGTATTAAAATTTTTTTGTTCATCTTCAGGGTTACAAATTAATGGATCAAAGTCTACCCTTCTTCAAGAAGGATTGATGGAACAAGATTTAGTGCCCTACAAATCTTTGTTTCCTTTTAGATTCTCGGATCTTGATTCTGGTTTCAATTATCTTGGATATTTTCTTAAGATTGGAGCGCAGCGCATCGAAGATTGGGGATGGTTAATAAAGAAGATGGAAAAAAGGATTGACAATTGGTGTTATAGATGGTTGTCCTTAGGAGGACATTTCACCTTATTGAAATCAATGTTAGAAAGTCAACCTATCTACTGGATGTCACTCGCTCCTGTTCCTTGCTCGGTCTTGAATACACTGAGGAAATTGATGTTTAATTTTATATGGAGAAGAAAAAGTGATACTAATCAAATGCATTTGTGTAATTGGGAGCAGATTACTCTTCCAAAGACATTTGGGGGCTGGGGAATTCATAATTTTAGTAAATCATTGGCTGCAAACACGCTCTGGAGAGTGTTAATGGGTGTGGGAATTTGGCACAAGGTTATTTTGGACAAGTATCTTCCACATTCGACTGTCATAAATTGGATTAGATCTCAATCCTTCCATCAGAAAGCGTCTTCTAGAATTTGGAGCGTTTTACTGAAATCTGTGCACTTAATTACGCATTGCTTAAGTTGGAATCCAGGGATGGGACAACTCATTGCTCCGGGGAAAGATTGGATTATGAGGCTAGGAATAAACTCTATCCTCTCTAGTAATATTCTATCTTCTCTAAACCAAAAGAATATAAATACTCTCGCACAAGCCAACAAACATACAAATTGCCAACTTTTATCCTCTTACTCGCTGAGTAGTAGTGATTTGGGTCTCTCTGGAGAAAATGCGACTGAATGGGATAAATTTAGGCGGGCATTAATTGATTCTGGAGATATCTTACAGGATTCTAAAGATGAATTAATGTGGATAGGAGGGGATAATTCTGGATCTCCATCTGTAAAAAATATCTATTGCGGCATAATTTCAACTAAAATTCTGATGAAAGTAGGGACTTGGAGATAGTCTATCTGGAAGTGGAGAATTCAACTAAAGATTAAATTGTTCATCTGGCTGGCATTGGAAGGTAAAATCCTTACTTGGAATTCTTTACAGACAAGAGGATGGGAAGGACCAAGACGCTTCTCCCTCTGTAAACAAGATTAAGAAAATACCATACATCTCTTTAAGCTTTGTCCTTTTACCATAACTATCTAGAATATTGTGAGCAATGATTTGAACTTAAAAAAGTGCTTGATTGTTAACACTATGTCGGATTTCTTTAAAAATTTGTATGAGGAAAAGACAGTCCCTACCCAGATAGCAGCTCATATATGTTGGTTCATATGGATTGAATGAAACAAAGCAATTTTTGAAGATTCCACCCCTTCTATCCAGGTAGTGATTTATAAGACTTTGGCTTTACAAAACAGAACCAGTGCTCATTTGAAGGATAGACTTCCGAGAGATATTTTGATCATTCATCAAAAGGATACTTCTTTAGCATGGTTCGATGGGGCGGCTCAACGAGATGGTAGCTTGTGTGGCGCAGGTGGTGTAATAAAAACAATTGATGCAATAGTCATACGATGGACCTTTAATTGTGGCAGAGGCACCAACACAAGAGCAAAACTCTTGGGTGCATGGGCCACTATCATGCTAGCAGATCATTTGTCATTACATCGCATGCAAGTAATGGGTGATTCCAGAGTTGTTATTGATTGACTATTAAACAAAGGTAGGCTTCAGGTTTGTGTAGTTGAAGGATGGAAAGCTAGAATCAAAGTTCTATTAAAAAGATTCCAGTCTATTAGCTTTCAACACATCTTCAGAAGCTATAATATTGAAGGAGACACTCTTTCCAAATAGGCTTTTGAAGAACCAGAAAGAAAAATATCCTATTTTCATTGGTCTAATGGAGTTGAAGGCCCTAGGAAACATATTAGAATCCATTAGCTCTTTTGAGAGTGGAACTGTTTCTTTTTTCAATTTCAAGCCTTTGTATGTTTTGTTTTTTGTGAGAAATAGTGTTTTGTATGATGATGTCTAGGATGAGACGTCAATATTGATCTAGATCTTTTCTGTGAACTTTAGTCCTACTTCTTTTTTGGTGCCTATAGCATGGATCAGGATTGGCAGTATACATTATAATGGATTCTTATTTTTGAGAAAAAAGATGTAAACAAATTATATCATAATATAATTGAGCCAATTTTCTAATGAAAAAAGTAGCTGGATAGGATTTTTTTAAAGAATCCATCAAATTTAATTCAAATGTTTTGTCAAAATCCAAGGAATATAATAATATATATTGGAAAGAGAGGTGGGGATTGCAGGTTGACAACACTGATCATCTATTATTTAGGTAATCATAATCAACCCATACCAATTGTCGCTGTGTTCCAACACATGAGACTTTAACGTATAAAAAAAGTTAAAAAAAAATATTTGGTTTTAAATAAGTCTACCCTGAAAAGATCATATCCCTGCACGACAAACCAAAACAAAATATTTGTCAATAAATTTGATCGATTTCCTCCACTTCATTGTTCGAGCCTGCAATATATATGACATAATTTTTTATTAATCATATGGCTTAGTCATTGCAATTTATTTGACGTCTATTCCTACTACTACACTAGATATAACATGCTATTTAATTTACATAGAAATTGTTTATATTTAGGATGATGATAATTTATTTAACTTAATGTTAACTCTCAATAGTACTAAGACATCATTAATAACATAATACAAACAAACATTAATAACATAATACAAAGTTTGTTGTTTTCTAATTTGGGCCCAACTGCAACGGAATCCACCTCCCGGCTACAACGAAATCCATCTCCCAGTAGTTATGCGCAACCATGGCTTGTATGTTACTGAGCACGTTGAATTTTATGGGCATCAAGAATTTTAATAAGGCCATGTGTTTCATAGGAAAAAACATTACACAAATTTTGAAGTTTAGATGTGTGCAACATGCATAAGAGATTATGACATCAACCATGAGGTCTTTGTTTTTTTGGTAAAATAAGTTTGGGATATTTACGTCGAAAGGCGTATATCTATTGGAGATTGGCACAATTAATCACCTTTTAATCTAAAATTCTATTTTGATGGCTAACAATTGAAGATACTGGCATATTCTTAGTCGTCCTCCCAAATCAATGAATGTGATTTACTCTTCATAACTTCCTTGAATTTTTGAATGCATCAGTTAACCTATTTACTTTTTAACATTTACCTAATCATATTAAAAAATTACTATACCACTATATGATTGCCACTTTAACTGATTAACCTTTGGAATTACCACATTTGAAATTAACTTTTAGATTTCCTCATCTCTATGTGCGTTTCAGTTGTCTGTGTGTTTCAGCTCTCCGAGAAAAAGCTTTGGTATCACCTTTCAACATTTATAATAAATTTAAGATTTTGAAGTGTGAAAATTTTTAAATATGTAATAATATATATACTAAATGTTAAAACAAATTATATAAGAAAATGAAAAAAAATGAAGTTTTTGTTTAATTTAAGTTTTTCAAATGTATAACTTATATGTATTAATCACAAGCTTTGTGGTAATTAATCTTTATTTTAAGTTAATTAAAATAAATCTTAAATTATATAAATCTTAAATTATATATAATGAGAGAGTTGGCATAAAAACATGATATAATTATTTTCAATATAGAGATAAGTATTATTTTATAAAATAAAATTATATAAAATGCTCCTCCTGATCATCGAATTCCAACAAACGGGTTTTTAAATGTTAAATAGGATCAACATTTTCTTGATCCACTCCTGGAATTGTAGGTGCCACATTTTATTAGTTTGTTTACTTCTATGTTATACCTCTTAGAGTGGCGATTCAATATTACTGTTTTCATCGTTGCGTGAAATGAGAAGAGAGATGTGTCTATGACGACTGTGATGTAATTAATATTCGGTTAATTAAATGAAAGAGCTTGTCCGGAGATCCATTTTATGTTTTACAGTATGACATTGATATTGATTTCAAAAGTTGGATTAAAAGAAAGAAAAAATCCATCTTATTTAAACTGCTAGGAACGTTTTTAAAATTTTAGAAGTTTGAACAATGCAATTATCTGTTTTTCTATTACGAGGACTCTCATTTACTTTATTCCAACAGAGAGAATTTGTTTAGAGTTACTTAAATCTTTGGAAACACATTATTTCCTTGCCACTCTTCAGTTTGTACTATTCTCATCATAATTTCCTACATACTAATAGATAAGATGCTAAAGAGAGAAACTCTAGGCTATGGAGGGAGCTACATAAGGCAAATGACTGTAACATGTTCACCTTCTAAAAGGAGGAGACTAGCTGAAGAAATATTTATTCCTACATCAGATGGAAATGCAAGCACTACTAGTGTTGGTCTAGACAACAATGGGGAAGATGGCGAACCTCCTGCTTCTGCTGCAAAAATATGCAGAGGTAAATTTGATATTCTATTTTGAGATTTTTTCACTTGGTAGATGATAAATGACATTTTTAGTGGTCCACACTGCATAGTAAGGGGACTGATTCAGAATTTATCTTTTCAGCTTGCAATTGTGCTTATTGTCCTTGCCTCGTGTTCTTTTCTTATCCTTTCATATTGTTTATGTGAAAAATATGATTTGATTTTCAGCAAAATCTGCAAGTGTGTCATCATCACCAACATCAGCTATAGGCTCTTCAAAGCATTCATCTATTAATAAATCAAGTGAATCACATGGTTAGATTCTTGAATACAAATTGTTTCTTAATTATGAACTTTAAAGAGATGGTTAGTTCCTTCTAAGATATATGTCTGATATTCTTATGTTTGACATTGTGCTGCACAAAACTACATAGAATGCACAAAAGAAAAACCCTTTATTAAATCTTGGTTGTTCTATTTTAGGTTTTTAATCTGTTAACATTGGTGTTATTGTTCTGTGCGTAGTTAAAATGGCTATTAAATCATTCATAGTCCCAGATCTTTTTATTGATATGCTAGAAATGAAACCAAACAAGGCATTTTATTTCACATGATCGTCTTGTCATCCCATCTACTAAATCAATTGTTGGTAAGTTGTCACTATGATACTAGTGTACTGTGATACCACCTATTTCATGGAAAAAATAATAACATAATTTCAAGTCCTCAAAGATTAAAAAACACTCAGGATCACATATATAAATCTGCTAAATTTCTCACTAATTTGGAGTGCATTTTTTATCATCTAATAAAATATTGATTACAACAATCCACTGAGTGACTGCTATTGTTTTGTTGGTCATACCTTGTATGCAGTCCACCAACGAAAATTGTAGAGAGTTCACTCAACTTGGGGAGATTTCTATTACATTATCTGGTTGGTGGGATAATAACAACTATTCGTTGGCTTTTGGAGACATTGCAAAGTTTTTAAAGTACATATGCATTATCAAACTTAAACAAGGTTGCCTTGCAAAGATTAGCATTCGTATGCATCTTTCCAGGTAGGTATGAGTTATTTTCTGAGAAGACTTGGAGGTGGTATAACCATTCTAGGAAGGCATTGAGGTGGTGCATGGATGACCATGTGATGTTAGGAAGGCGCTGAGGCAGTGTAGGGATGACGATGTGGTGCAGGGATGGCGATGTGGTGCAGGGATGGCGATGCGAAGGTTGTTTAGACGGTTCAGAATTCCACCTAGCCACTATTTGTCAGAGCATGATTATTTTTTTCATTTTCGGGAAAGTTGTTTAGACGGTTCAGTGGAAAATGTCATGGATTGTCATTGTCAGGGACATGGATTGTCAGGGATTAATTCAAGAGCTAAAAACCTAGGAAGAGCGAAAAAAATCATTGTATGTAAGGGATTAGTCCAAGAATCCAAATATAAACATTAGGACGAGTGAAAAATAAAACATAAACATTAAGAAGCCAAAGATAAACATTAGGACAAGTGAAAAATAAAACATGGGGAAGAGCGAAGTGCGCAATAAGACCTCAAATCTTATTGTCCAAAGAGATTACAACAAATAGTTTTTTTAATTATATAAAAAATAAAGAAAATGAGTTTGTTATGTCAAACATTACAGATTCAACAAAAATATATAGTCAAACAACAAACTAATGTAAATTCAACGCCATATCAAATGCTAGCGTCCCTGGCTTGCCTTCGGCATGGACTAATAATGGGTAGACAATAAGGGAAAAGTTCTCACCATGAGACTTTCCTATGTTGTGATGAATAACCCCAAGAAAAACACGACTAAGGCTTTCTGAACAAGCTTTTGTGACCAATGGACTCAAGAAAACAATTCCATAAACTACAAAGTTAGGCCTCCACTTAAACTATGGACTTTTTAAAATTTATTTAAGATCCAAAGGGAAAGAAGAAAGTTTGATGGTTATTTATTTGTATTTTTTAAATTATAAATCCATTACAATAAGTACAATCTTAGCATCATCAATAATCATATTCAACAATAAGTATTATAATGATGTTGAATACGATCATTAATAAGTATAATTTCAACATCATCAATCATTGTTTTTTTTTTATAAGTGAGTGTGAGTATTTGTATTACTAAAAAAGACTAATATACAAAAAGAGGAGCTCCCTGGTCTGCCAAAAAGGAAACCAGCCCAGGGGTTCCAGAGTTGCGTTCTTTGAGATAGCATAGGGGTATGGCTGGACCACCACATTGGGAAACCGGTCCAGTCCCATCATATTTAGTTTTGACAAGCTAATCGTAACAAAACCAAAAAAAACACAAGACAACAATTAAGACTGACCCAATAATATTCCTGAACTTTTGCTTCCCGACGCTTGTCTAGGATTATGAGATTCTTATTTCCATCTTTCTGCTTGTCCTTGCTCTCCTCCCTCTAGGCCACCATGTGGGTCTTCCTGTTCTGGGCTGATGCTCCATTCCCATCAGCAGGTGTGATGTCCATATGATGGACGCAATGCAAGTATAAGTGGAATTGGGTAGCCATTTGCTCCAACTTCTCCTTCTGATTCTTCTGGTCCTCTGCAATTCATTTAGTACTAGCATCTAGGTCGCTGAGGTGACTCGGGATTTCCTTTAGCAAAGTTTTTTGGGCCTTGTTACCCTTCCGGCTGACAACTTTCTTTTCTGTGCTCACTTTGCCTATTAACATCTTTGTCCACCATTCAATCTCTATCGTCTTGTGGTAGAGTGTTTCCTTGGACTGCGTGGTCCCTGGGTTCGTTATATAGTCCGTTTCCCGACTTAGTTCCTCGCAGGCTTTGCCCTGGTGCTTGGCTTTGATTTCCTTCTCCCTTCTGGTGATGGTCACTTGACCCTTCGGGTCGACCAATGCCTAGAAGGTTCCCTTGGCATCTCGGGCTGCTTGCTCCATCCTTGAAATCTTCTTATGGCTTATCAAATTTTCATCCATCTGGGTGTTTCTTTTGACATGCATTTTCTTCATGCGCACCATCTTGGCTGGCTTTTGGTGTTTCTTTCCCTGAATTCTCCTCCTGTTCCTATCTGCCCAGGGGTTCCTTCTTGTCGGGCCCTTGTTTTTGTGGTGTCTTCTTATGCCGTGCTTTGTCTGACTGCATCTATTCCTCGTGCTTCGCCTCTTATGGAAATTATCCTGCTGCGGGCTTGTCCTTGCAATCATGGTCTGCCCGTAGTGGTGGTCCTTCCCGTCCTTTTTCTTTGTCATGGTATGTGTGACCATGATAGTCCGTCTGTTATCCCTGCATCGGCCCTTGCCCCTGTTCATTGTGTAACCAACTTTTCTCTTCACCTTACCTGTTCTTGGAAGGGGTGTGACCCTACTGGTGTGTGGTAACATCTTTTGTCCTATGTCACTCATGGCCTGCTGAGTCCCGTTTGTGCTTTCCCCTGCATTTGTTCCTACTGATGTGACCTTGAGCTCGTACCTCCATCTATTGTGTGGTCTGATCCTGCATTGTCACTTGTAATTGGGTGTTGGCCATGAAGATTCTACCTGGATTCGTCGTGCCTGCCGATTGACCTTGCACCACTCCTCTCGATGTGACCTTCCGTACTTAAGCTTCCATCACGGTCTTTTGTTGCTAGTTGTGTGCAATCTGTTCTGAATTGGTCGTTTTGGATGTTGCTCTAGGTGGTGTCTAACTCTGATCCATCCTTGCTAACCCCTTCATTAGTGATTCTATCTGCCAGGCCATTCATTGACCTGCGTACCCAATACAACTCCACAGTGTTCATCTTTTGCAGATGCTCCTGGATTTTTTGCAAGGAGTGTGCCAAGCGCCAGTGTCTCTGAAATTTTCCCACTCTAGTGCCATTTTGGAGTCTCTTCACCGTGTTGCTTACCAGAGTGGAGTCTCCTTCCACGATGGTGTTTTTCATCCTTTCACGGCTTAGAATATTGAGGCCGATCTCCAGGGATTCGAATTCTACTGCGTTGTTGGTTGACTTTCCCATACTCCCAATGTACAACTGGATTATGTTTCCACCACTATCCCTGATAACCCCACCCATTCCTGTCATGCCTGGGTTTCCTTTTGCCACCCCGTTGAAATTCAACTTGAGGAACCCTGCTTGGGGGGGGGGATTCCAGTTGCGCTCACCTAGTTGGAGTTGCGGTGGTTGTCCTATTTGTGTGCGGTTGCGCTCGTCTTTTAGGTGAAAATATTCTAGGACTCTAGAGTCTTGACCTACGAGTTGTGCTTTCCCATTTTGGTAGTTGCAGCTCTGCACCGTTTCTCTTGTCATGGAGATTATTTTTTCTTTGATTTTCCCTTCCGGAAGGCTTTCATTCTTGAAGATGAGCCGATTCCTTTATTTCCATATTTTCCATATGAGATTCCAACATAGATTCACTTCTTCATTTTCGTTGTAACTCTCATGCCAGTTGTTGATGGTTGCGTAGATGTTACCTCTGGTCCTATTGGACTATCAAAAAATACCTGCCGCCCAGTCCCAGATCTCTGTTGTGTAGATACATTCATCAAGGAGATGATTCATTGTTTCTTCCTTGGTGTGACAGAGGTGGCACCGTGATGGACCTATGAAACCCCTTTTCCTTAGGTTTTCCCAGGTTATAATTCGGTTGTGAAGTACTAACCATTTGAAAATTTTAATTTTTGGCCACTAGGGGCTGCTCCAGAGCTTATCCCATAGTTGTGTTGGGTCTTCTTGGTCTTGGTCCAGGATGTCATGTCGAGCTTTCTTCAAGTTGAATTCCTCGCCATTTTTCTGGCCCCATCTTAATTGGTCTTCTTCTCCCGAGACTGCAATTTTCCTTATTGATCCGGATTATTTTCGGCACGAAATGAGAGCGGAGATATAACACAGAAATATTCAAAGATATTGCAAGAGAGACAACAATATAACAGAGATATAGCAGAAATATAACAAGATCCACAAATATACAGTAATACACGATTTCTATTAATGAAAGAAATGTACAGACACTGTAAAAATACAGAGTGAAAGACTCGCTAGAATGGTGGCAGCTTATCTCTGAGAAGAGATGTGACGGCTACTCGCATTCGCAAGAAGATGGTTACAATGAG
>ML792276.1:291104-304725 GCA_009831015.1 Picea engelmannii | reverse complement strand
CGGGGAAAGTTGTCCCTAATTGGCACAACGATCGAGCAGGAGTGGATTTTATTGCAAAAAGGTTGGACAAAACTTTCTTATCTGAATATTTACTAGATACAGTTGGCATCTACATAGCATGGGTGGAATATCCCTTCATCTCAGACAATGCCCTGGTCCTGCTTCAGCTAGATTTGTCGTCCCTCTTTAAGGATTTTCCGTTCAAATTCAACCCTCAGTGGATTAAGGATCAAGGCTTATTATTATTGGTACAAAATCTGTGGAATGATCCAAAATATCTCATTGAAGTTGGAAAACAAAAAAGGCTTGTTTGGAAACTAAAAGATCTAAAATCTAGGACAAAACTTTGGCAAAAGGACCGTAAGTTTTTTTTAACTTCTAGGCTCAGATGCCTGGAGAAAGAGATATCTTTTAGGTTACAAAAATTCTCGGTTGGTACTCATAATACTATGGTGGATTCTTCATTAAAATATCTGGAACAAGAAATAATTTTTTTACTTAATCAAATCGAGGAACAGTGGCGACAGAGAAGTCGTGCTATCTGGATTCATAGTGGAGACCAAAACACTAATTTTTTTCCATAAATTTGCGAATTTCAGGAGAAACATCAAGTTTGTTTGGGAGATTCTAGATGAAGCGATACATTTTCATTGCGGTCAGGAAAACATTAAAGAAGTGGCTTTAAATCATTTCAAAGGTTTTTACAAAGAACAAGCTGCCCCTTCTACCACTGACCAAGTCAGGGTGGTAGCTCTGTTTTCTAAATTGTTTAACGATACAGAGGCCGAGGCTTTATTCAAACCTATCGATACTGAGGATTTGAAGACTGCATTATCAGAATTAAAAGTGGACAAGAGTACGGGGCCGGATGGCTGGATTGTCGAGTTTTTTAGTCATTTCTTTGATCTAGTAGGAGAGGATCTCCTTGAAATGGTTGAAGAGTCTAAATTAAAAGGTTTTATTAGTGGGGCTTTAAATTTGAATTTTATTACTTTGATTCCCAAAGTAAACAAGCCACAAAATTTCAGAGAGTTCAGACCAATCTCACTGTGTAATATTAGCTATAAAATTATTTCAAAGATTATAGGTGATCGGATTAAACCGATTTTGTCCAGATCGCTTTCGGAGGAGCAGCTGGGATTTCTTCAAGGTAGACAAATTCAGGATTCCATAGACATAGTCCATGATTGCCTTCACATCATTAAAAAGAAGAAATCAAAGTCTTTCGTCTTAAAATTGGATTTACATAAAGCATATGATTGCATTAACTGGGACTTGCTGTGAATGATTCTTCTCCAAATTGGTTTGGGCCTAAACATGACAAATTGGATAATGAGCTGTGTGGTTTCCACTTGTTTCTCAGTTTTGATAAACAGAGAGGCTACTGAGTTCTTTAAAAGTGGCAGGGTACTAAGGCAAGGTTGCCCCTTATCCCCTCTACTCTTCATTCTGGTTATGGAAGGACTAAGTCTTTTATTAAAAGATAGTTAAAGAGAAGGTAAGTTGACTGGTATTAAAGTGTCCATAACCATAAAAATTCTTCATATACTTTTTGTGGATGATGTGATCATAATGACAAATTCTACAATGCAGGAGTGGTGGGAGATTGATAAGGTATTAATTTTTTTTTGTTCATCTTCAGGGTTACAAATTAATGGATCAAAGTCTACCCTTCTTCAGGAAGGATTGACGAAACAAGATTTAGTGCCCTACAAATCTCTGTTTCCTTTTAGATTCTCGGATCTTGATTCTGGTTTCAATTATCTTGGATATTTTCTTAAGACTCGAGCGCAACGCGTCGAAGATTGGGGATGGTTAATAAAGAAGATGGAAAAAAGGATCAACAATTGGTGTTATAGATGGTTGTCCTTAGGAGGACGTTTCACCTTATTGAAATCAATGTTAGAAAGTCAACCTATCTACTGGATGTCACTCGCTCCTGTTCCTTGCTCAGTCTTGAATACACTGAGGAAATTGATGTTTAATTTTATATGGAGAAGAAAAAGTGATACTAATCAAATGCATTTGTGTAATTGGGAGCAAATTACTCTTCCAAAGACATTTGGGGGATGGGGAATTCACAACATTTTTTATTTTAGTAAATCATTGGCTGCGAACATGCTGGAGAGTGTTAATGGGTGTGGGAATTTGGCACATGGTTATTCTGGACAAGTATCTTCCACATTTGATTGTCATAAATTGGATTAGATCTCAATCCTTCCATCAGAAAGCGTCTTCTAGAATTTGGAGCGTTTTACTGAAATCTGTGCACTTAAATACGCAATGGTTAAGTTGGAATCTAGGGACGGGACAAGTCATTGCTCTGGGGAAAGATTGGATTCTAGGGATGGGAATAAACTCTATCCTCTCTAGTAATATTCTATCTTCTCTAAACCAAAAGAATACAAATACTCTTGCACAAGCCAGGAAACATACAAATTGCCAACTTTTATCCTCTTACTCACTGAGTAGTAGTGATTTGGGTCTCTCTGGAGAAAATGTGACTGAATGGGATCAATTTAGGTGGGCATTAATTGATTCTGGAGATATCTTACAGATTCTAAAGATGAATTAATGTGGATAGGAGGGGATAATTCCAGATCTCCATCTGTAAAAAATATCTATTGGGGCATAATTTCAACTAAAATTATGATGAAAGTGGGGACTTGGAGACAGTCTATCTGGAAGTGGAGAATTCAACTAAAGATTAAATTGTTCATCTGGCTGGCATTGGAAGGTAAAACCCTTACTTGGAATTCTTTACAGACAAGAGGATGGGAAGGACCAGGACGCTTCTCCCTCTGTAAACAAGATTCAGAAAATACCATACATCTCTTTAAGCTTTGTCCTTTTACCATATCCGTCTGGAATATTGTGAGCAATGATTTGAACTTAAAAAAGTGCTTGATTGGTAACACTATGTCAAATTTCTTTAAAAATTGTTATGAGGAAAAGACAGTCCCTATCCAGATAGCAGCTCATATATGTTGGTTCATATGGATTGAATGAAACAAAGCAATTTTTGAAGATTCCACCCCTTCTATTCAGGCAATGATTTATAAGACTTTGGCTTTACAAAACAAAACTAGTGCTCATTTGAAGGATAGGCTTCCGAGAGATATTTTGATCATTCATCAAAAGGATACTTCTTTAGCATGGTTCGATGGGGCGGCTCAGCGAGATGGTAGCTTGTGTGGTGCAGGTGGTGTAATAAAAACAATTGATGCAATAGTCATACGATGAACCTTTAATTGTGGCAGAGGCACCAACACAAGAGCAGAACTCTTGGGTGCATGGGCCACTATCATGCTAGCAGATTGTTTGTCATTACATTGCATTCAGGTAATGGGTGATTCCAGAGTTGTTATTGATTGGCTATTAAACAAAGGTAGGCTTCAGGTTTGTGCAGTTGAAGGATGGAAAGCTAGAATCAAAGTTCTATTAAAAAGATTCCAGTCTATTAGCTTTCAACACATCTTCAGAAGCTATAATATTGAAGGAGACACTCTTTCCAAATAGGCTTTTGAAGAACCAGAGAGAAAAATATCCTATTTTCATTGGTCTAATGGAGTTGAAGGCCCTAGGAAACATATTAGAATCCATTAGCTCTTTTGAGAGTGGAACTATTTCTTTTTTCAGTTTCAAGCCTTTGTATGTTTTGTTTTTTGTGAGAAATAGTGTTTTGTATGATGATGTCTAGGATGAGACGTCAATATTGATCTAGATCTTTTCTATGAACTTTAGTCCTACTTCTTTTTTGGTGCCTATAGCATGGATCGAAATCAGGATTGGCAGTATGCATTGTAATGGATCCTTGTTTTTT
This sequence comes from Picea engelmannii, assembly GCA_009831015.1. NCBI lineage: Eukaryota > Viridiplantae > Streptophyta > Pinopsida > Pinales > Pinaceae > Picea > Picea engelmannii. Next base: position 300,902 of record ML792276.1, on the reverse strand, counting down.
AGAAGAAAGATGTAAACAAATTATATGATAATATAATTGAGTCAATTTTTTAATGGAAAAAGTAGCTGGATAGGATTTTTTTTTTAAATTCGTTAAATTTAATTCGAATGTTTTGTCAAAATCCAGGGAATATGGAAATATATATTGGGAAGAGAGGTGGGAATTGCAGGTTGACAACACTGATCATCTATTATTTAGTTAATCATAATCAACCCCTACCAATTGTTGTTGCGTTCCAACACATAAGACTTTAACGTATAAAAAAAGTTAAAAAAAATAAGTCTACCCTGAAAAGATCATATCCCTGCACGACAAACCAAAACAAAATATTTGTCAATAAATTTGATCGATTTCCTCCACTTCATTGTTCGAGCCTGCAGTATATATGACATAATTTTTTATTAATCATATGGCTTAGTCATTGCAATTTATTTGACGTCTACTCCTACTACTACACTAGATATAACATGCTATTTAATTTACATAGAGATTGTTTATATTTAGGATGATGATAATTTATTGAACTTAAGGTTAAATCTCAATAGTACTAAGACATCATTAATAACATAATACAAACAGACATTAATAACATAATACAAAGTTTGTTGTTTTCTAATTTGGGCCCAACTGCAACGGAATCCACCTCCCAGCTACAACGAAATCCATTTCCCAATAGTTATGCGCAACCATGGCTTGTATGTTACTGAGCACGTTGAATTTTATGGGCATCAAGAATTTTAATAAGGCCATGTGTTTCATAGGAAAAAACATTACACAAATTTTGAAGATTAGATGTGTGCAACATGCATAAGAGAATATGACATCAACCATGAGGTCTCTGTTTTTTGGCAAAATAAGTTTGGGATATTTATAATAAATTTAAGATTTTGAAGTGTGAGAAATTTTAAATATGAAATAATATATATACTAAATGTTAAAACAAATTATATAAGGAAATGAAAAAAAATGAAGTTTTTGTTTAATTTAAGTTTTTCAAGTGTATAACTTATATGTATTAATCGCAAGCTTTGTGGTAATTGATCTTTATTTTAAGTTAATTAAAATAAATCTTAAATTATATATAATGAGAGAGTTGGCATAAAAACATGATATAATTATTTTCAATATAGAGATAAGTATTATTTTATAAAATAAAATTATATAAAATGCTTCTCCTGACCATCGAATTCCAACAAACAGGTTTTCAAATGTTAAATAGGATCAACATTTTCTTGATCCATTCCTGGAATTGTAGGTGCCACATTTTATTAGTTTGTTTACTTCTATGTTATACCTCTTAGAGTGGCGATTCAATATTACCGTTTTCATCGTTGCGTGAAATGAGAAGAGAGATGTGTCTATGACGACTGTGATGTAATTAATATTCGGTTAATTAAATGAAAGAGCTTGTCCGGAGATCCATTTTATGTTTTGCAGTATGACATTGATATTGATTTCAAAAGTTGAATTAAAAGAAAGAAAAAAACCATCTTATTTAAACTGCTAGGAACGTTTTTAAAATTTTAGAAGTTTGAACAATGCAATTATTTGTTTTTCTATTACGAGGGCTCTCATTTACTTTATTCCAATAGAGAGAATTTGTTTAGAGTTACTTAAATCTTTGGAATCACATTATTTCCTTGTCACTCTTCAGTTTGTACTATGCTCATCATAATTTCCTACATACTAATAGATAAGATGCTAAAGAGGGAAACTCTTGGCTATGGAGGGAGCTACACAAGGCAAAGGACTGTCACATGTTCACCTTCTAAAAGGAGGAGACTAGCTGAAGAAATATTTATTCCTACATCAGATGGACATGCAAGCACTGCTAGTGTTGGTCTAGATAACAATGGGGAAGATGACGAACCTCCCGCTTCTGCTGCAAAAATACGTAGAGGTACATTTGATATTTTGTTTTGAGATTTTTTCACTTGGTAGATGATAAATGACATTTTCAGTGGTCCACACTGCATAGTAAGGGGACTGATTCAGAATTTATCTTTTCATCTTGCAATTGTGCTTATTGTCCTTGCCTCATGTTCTTTTCTTATCCTTTCATATTGTTTATGTGAAAAATATGATTTGATTTTCAGCAAAATCTGCAAGTGTGTCATCATCACCAACATCAGCTATAGGCTCTTCAAAGCATTCATCTATTAATAAATCAAGTGAATCACATGGTTAGATTCTTGAATACAAAATGTTTCTTAATTATGAACTTTAAAGAGATGGTTAGTTCCTTCTAAGATATATGTCTGATATTCTTATGTCTGACATTGTGCTGCACAAAACTACATAGAATGCACAAAAGAAAAACCCTTTATTAAATCCTGGTTGTTCTATTTTAGGTTTTTAATCTGTTAACATTGGTGTTATTGTTCCGTGCGCAGTTAAAATGACTATTAAATCATTCACAGTCCCATATCTTTTTATTGATATGCTAGAAATGAAACCAAACAAGGCAATTTATTTCACATGATCGTCTTGTCATCCCATCTACTAAATCAATTGTTGGTAAGTTGTCACTATGATACTAGTGTACTGTGATACCACCTATTTCATGGAAAAAATAATAACAACATAATTTCAAGTCCTCAAAGATTAAAAAACACCCAGGATCACATATATAAATCTGCTAAATTTCTCACTAATTTGGAGTGCATTTTTTATCATCTAATAAAATATTGATTACAACAATCCACTGAGTGACTGCTATTGTTTTGTTGGTCATACCTTGTATGCAGTCCAACAACGAAAATTGTAGAGAGTTCACTCAGCTTGGGGAGATTTCTATTACATTATTTGGTTGGTGGGATGATAACGACTATTCATTGGCTTTTGGAGACATTGCAGAGTTTTTAAAGTACATATGCATTATCAGACTTAAACAAGGTTGCCTTGCAAAGATTAGCATTTGTATGCATCTTTCCAGGTAGGTATGAGTTATTTTCTGAGAAGACTTGGAGGTGGTATAACCATTCTAGGAAGGCATTGAGGCGATGCATGGATGACCATGTGATGCTAGGAAGGCGCCGAGGCAGTGTAGGGATGACGATGTGGTGCAGGGATGGCGATGCGAAGGTTGTTTAGATGGTTCAGAATTCCACCTAGCCACTATTTGTCAGAGCATGATTATTTTTTTCATTTTCGGGAAGGTTGTTTAGACGGTTCAGTGCAAAATGTCATGGATTGTCATTGTCAGGGACAGGGATTGTCAGGGATTAATTCAAAAGCTAAAAACCTAGGAAGAGCGAAAAAAATAATTGTATGTAAGGGATTAGTCCAAGAATCCAAATATAAACATTAGGACAAGTGAAAATAAACCATAAACATTAAGAAGACAAAGATAAACATTAGGACAAGTGAAAAATAAAACATGGGGAAGAGCGAAGTGCTCAATAAGACCTCAAATCTTATTGTCCAAAGAGATTACAACAAATAGTTTTTTTAATTATATAAAAAATAAAGAAAATGAGTTTGTTATGTCAAACATTACAGATTCAACAAAAATATATAGTCAAACAACAAACTAATGTAAAGTCAACGCCATATCAAATGCTAGAGTCCCTGGACTGGGTTCATTATCCAGTCCGCTTCCCGACTTAGTTCCTCGCAGGCTTTGACCTGGCGCTTGGCTGTGATTTCCTTCTCCCATCTGGTGATGGTCACTTGACCCTTCGGGTCGACCAATGCCTGGAAGGTTCCCTTGGCATCTTGGGCTGCTTGCTCCATCCTTGAAATCTTCTTATGGCTTATTGAATTTTCGTCCATATGGGTGTTTCTTTTGACATGCGTTCTCTTCATACGCACCATCTTGGTTGGATTTTGGTGTTTCTTTCCCTGAATTCTCCTCCTGTTCCTATCTACCCAGGGGTTCCTTCTTGTCAGGCCCTTGTTTTTGTGGTGTCTTCTTCTGCTGCGCTTTCTCTAACTACATCTATTCCTCGTGCTTCGCCTCTTATGGAAATTATCCTGCTGCGGGCTCGTCCTTGCAATCATGGTCTGCCCGTAGTGGTGGTCCTTCCCGTCCTTTTTCTTTGTTGCGGTATGTGTGACCATGACAGTACGTCTGTTATCCCTGTGTCGGCCCTTGCCCCTTCTTGTTGTGTAACCAACTTTTCTCTTCACCGTACCTGTTCTTGGAAGGGGTGTGACCCTACTGGTGTGTGGTAACATCTTTTGTCCTACGTCACTCATAGCCTACTGAGTCCCGTTTGTGCTTTCCCCTGCATTTGTTCCTATTGATGTGACCTTGAGCTCGTACCTCCATCTGTTGTGTGGTCTGATCCCGCATTGTCACTTGTAATTGGGTGTTGGCCATGAAGATTTTTCCTGGATTCGTCGTGCCCGTCGATTGGCCATGCACCACTCCTCTCGATGTGACCTTCCATACTTAAGCTTCTGTCACGGTCTTTTGTCGCTAGTTGTGTGCAATTTGTTCTGAATTGGTCGTTTGGGATGTTGCTCTAGGTGGTGTCTAACTCTGATCCATCCTTGCTAACCCCTTCATTAGCGATTCTATCCACTAGGCCATTCGCTGACCTGCGTACCCAGCACAACTCCACAGTGTTCATCATTTGCATATGCTCCTGGATTTTTTGCAGGGAGTGTGCCAAGCACCAATGTCTTTGAAATTTTCCCACTCTGGTGCCATTTTGGAGTCTCTTCACCGTGTTTGTTACCAGAGTGAAGTCTCCTTCCACGATGGTGTTTTTCATCCTTTCACGGCTTAGAATCTTGAGGCCGATCTCTAGGGATTCGAATTCCACTGCGTTGTTAGTTGACTTTCCCATACTCCCGACGTACAACTAGATTATGTTGCCGCCACTATCCTTGATAACCCCACCCATTCATGTCATGCCTAGGTTTCCTTTTGCCGTCCCGTCGAAATTCAACTTGAGGAACCCTGATGGGGGGGGGGGGATTCCAGTTGCGCTCACCTAGTTGGAGTTACGGTGGTCGTCCTATTTATGTGCGGTTGCGCCCGTCTTTTAGGTGAAAATATTCTAGGACTCTAGAGTCTCGACCTACGAGTTGTGCTTTCCCATTCTGGTAGTTGCGGCTCTGCACCGTTTCTCTTGTCATGGAGATTATTTTTTCTTTGATTTTCCCTTCCGGAAGGCTTTCATTCTTGAAGATGAACCGATTCCTTTATTTCCATATTTTCCATATGATCATCCTTGAAATGAGAGTCCAACATAGATTCACCTCATCATTTTCGTTGTAACTCTCATGCCAGTTGTTGATGGTTGCGCAGATGTTACCTCGGGTCCTATTGGACTGTCAAAAAATACTTGCTGCCCAGTCCCAGATCTTTGTTGTGTAGATACATTCATCAAGGAGATGATTCGTTGTTTCTTCCTTGGTGTGACAGAGGTGGCACCGTGATGGACCTATGAAACCCCTTTTCCTTAGGTTTTCCCACGTTATAATTCGGTTGTGAAGTACTAACCACTTGAAAATTTTAATTTTTGGCCACTGGGGGTTGCTCCAGAGCTTATCCCATAGTTGCGCTGGGTCTTCTTGGTCTTGGTCCACTATGTAATGTCGAGCTTCCTTCAAGTTGAATTCCTCGCCTTTTTTCTGGCCCCATCTTAATTGGTCTTCTTCTCCTGAGACTACAATTTTACTTATCCTCATTTCCTCCTCCACCTCTTTTGTGATGGTTGTGGTTCGATCGCTAGTTTGGGAATTGAAATTATCCCAGATTCTCCATCTGTATCGATCTGTTTCTTGCTTCCAATAGTGGTGGATGTTGGTTTTTCCTTATGTGATCATGTCCTTTTGGACTTCCTCCCCGTCCGAATTTCCCATCTTGGGTTCCTGTTGCCAGGCATCCTCCTATAATCTGGTTGTTTTACCATTCCTTACTTCCCAGAAGCTGTGCGTCTGGACCAAGGTCTTGTTGCGCCAAGCTAGGTTCCAGATGGTTGATCCCTCCCTGGTGCCCATAACACGAATTCAGTCCTGGTCGTTTATGTCCAAGGCATACTTGGCCTTCCAGAGGGTTGCCCACGGTGTAGAGGTTTCTTTAACCCATTGCCACCAGAGTTTCTCCACATAGGCTTTGTTGGTTACCTGTGGATCTTGTAGCCCCAGTCCTCCTTTGCATTTTGGGTTGAAAACCTTCTCCCAAGCCACCAGGGTGCATGTTTTCTTAGTTTTTGCTCCTCGCCATAGGAAGTCCCTTTGGATAGTCCTTATTTTTTGTAGTATCCCTTTGGGCGCAGGAAATACAAACATCATATAGGTTGGAATTTCTTGTAGAACCATCTTGGTCAGTACCAGTCTCCCCGCTAGGTTGAGGGATCTGTACGTCCAGTTTTTCACCCTCTCTTGTAGCTTGTTGATCACTCCTTCCCAAGTTGCCATTTTGTAAGCTCTGTCCGTCAAGGGGATGCCCAAGTATTTAATTGGGAGAGTTTTTCGCTCAAAGCCCAAAATATTTGCTAGGTTCTTTTGGATTGCAGGGTTGGTGTTGAAAAAGTAGATCATCGATTTGGAATGGTTGATCTCGGCTCTTGAGGCTTCCCCAAACTCTTCTAAGATCCTTTTGAAAGTTTTTGCTTCCTTGACTGTGGGTACGCCATGGAGTAAGGTATCATCCACGAATTGTTGGTGTGTGGAAGTAGGGAAGTTTTCGAAAGGTTTGAGGCCTGTAATTTCTCCTGCTGCTGTTGCGCTTTTTATGCTTCGACTAAGACCTTCCATCATCAAGATGAACATGAAGGGGGATAGCGGGTATCCTTGTCTGATGCCTCTAGTAGGCCAGAAGGGTTTGGCTGGGGCTCCATTTATCAGGAGCGAGAAACTTGTCGTTGAGATGAGGCTGATGATCCAATTGATCTAGTGTTGGGTGAACCCAAAGGATTCCAGAGTCTTTGCCATGTAGTGCCAGCTAATTTTGTCATAGTTTTTTGCTAGGTCAAGTTGTATTATCATCCCCCCTCTCCTCTAGATTTTCAGGGTGTGTTTTATCTCATGAGCATGGATGATGTTGTCCATGATTTGTCGTCCTCCCACAAAACCCGCCTGTTCTTGTGAAATCAGTGTGGGTAGGAGGGGTTTTAATCTATTGGCTATGACTTTAGAGATTATCTTGTAAACCACATTGCATAATGCTATGGGTCTGTAATGGTTAGGGGTCCTTGCTTCATTTTCCTCGGGGATTAGGGTAATCATTGTGGCATTTAATGATTTTAGAATGGAGGCCGACTATCTAGACTCCTCCACCACCCTATAAACATCGTGTTTGACCACTTCCCAACATGATTTGAAGAATTCCACTGTAAAACCATATGGACCTGGGGCTTTCCCGTTGGGCATCTCTTAGATCACTTGATCAATTTCCTCCTTAGCTATGGGTTTGTTTAGGTTGTTATTCTGTTCCTCGGTGACTAAATGGGGGATGTGCTGCGTAATCCTCTGGATGGCCTCCGTTCAATATTTTTTGGGTTCCTGGGCTATCCCATGGAATTGACTTACCAGGGTGTTTTCAATCTCCTTGTGGGATTCTCGCTCGATCCCATCCTGATCCTTAATTTTTAGGATTTTGTTGTGGGCTCTTCTTGAAATGTTTGTTCTATGGAAAAACTTAGTGTTTCTCTCTCCTTCCTTTAGCCATATGATTCGGGACTTTTGGTACCATATAATTTCTTCCTGTTGGCATCTTCCTGGGTCATTTGGATCTCTTCCTTTTTTTGGTCCTCTGTGTAGCCTTCCGCTATGCAAACTTCCTGGAGTCTTCTCATTCTGCTTCAATATTTTTCTTCTCTTGGTTTATGTTGCCAAACATTTCCTTGTTCCACTCCCTAGGATTATATTTGATGTACTTTAGTTTATTATAGAGTTTGAACATCCATGTAACTTGCTTCTTTTGTTCCTCCTACCACCACTGGTTGATGCTCTCTTTGAATGTGGGGTGTTCAATCTAGAATTTCTCAAATCTGAAAGGTCTATTCTTCAGGGTGGTTGAGAAGTCGAATTCCAGTTGGACTGGCCAATGATCAGATCCCCCCGAGGGAAGGATGTTGCAATCTAAGGTTAACCCCTGCATAATGATGGATTCCAACACGAAGAATCTGTCTAGTATTGTCACAACTTGATGTTGATTTATCCGTTTATTGTTCCAAGTGAAGTGTCCATTATTGGTTCTGATGTCCACCATCTTCGTTGTGTCTATGAATGTTGAGAATTCTTCCGCATCTCTATCCAACCTCCTGGTGCCTCTTTTTTTTTCGGCAAGTGATGTGATGATGTTGAAGTCCTTTGCCAGGATCCAGTGGAGGTTGTTGGAGTAAGTTTTTAGGTCTTCTAGGTCTAGAAGCATTCTTGTCTTTTCCTCTTGCATCTGGAGTCATACACATTACTGCATAGAATCATCTCCGTATTCCAAATGATTTTCATGTTAACCGAAAGTGTGTGTCTAGTAGCCTCGGCTGCTATTAGGTTCATAACTTGTGAATTCCACAAGGTGAGGATTCCTCCTACCATCTGTTGTCCTTCGACAACCAACATCTTGTACTTGCTCCAATGTTTTTTTCCTATTGTTTCCATTCTGTCTACTTGGGGTTTTACTTTGTTTCTTGTTAGCTCTGTTCCTGTGGTTTGGTTTTATAAACCCATCTTCGTCCTGCTGTAGTTTGGTGTTCTCCGCTTCTTGTTTTTTAATGACCGTACATTCTCTGATTAGGTGTCCATGTTCGTGATATATCCTGCATCTGAAGGGGATATGCTCATAGTCAATGTTTTGTATCCATTCCCCGTCCCTGAATTCTAGGCTTATGGCTTCTGGGAGTGCCCCCGACACATCCATCTCTATGCAAATTATTGCATAAGAGGTGTATCATCCTTTTAGGTTTGCTTCTGATGTCTTCACATATTTTCCCAGTTTGTTCCCTATTGCTTCAAAGGTGGAGGGTAGCTAATAATCTAACGGAAAGGAGTAAAGTCTCAGCCATACAGGTACATTTTTGAAGGTTTCTTTTTCTGGGGAGAAGTTTTCCTTCCATGGTCACATGTACAGTCCTGCTGAGGCATGGAAGTATGCCCCCCCTTAAAGATGTTATCCCTATCTTCCAGGTTCATGAAAACTGCTCTAAAGAAGCCTTTCGAGCCCAGGTGAAGATCCAATTCTCCACTTGGCTTCCATTGATATTTAATCCAGTTGCACAACGTTCTTTCTATGGGCCACAACCCCATAAACTTGCAGATTAGTGCATGCGTCTTCATCCGGTCCTTGTATAGTTGCATTTGCAGATCGTCCAATATTACCTTGGGTATCATTGTTGTCTTTGGTTTACATGGGTTGTGCCCTTTTGCCCCATTGGGGCTCGCTGTTTCTTGTGCATCATTTTGAGGTTCTCTAGCTTCTTCCCCTGTGCCGTCGCTTTTCCTTTGGTTACTTTCCAGACTCTTTTTCGGTTCCGATCTCGAGGTGCTTGTCATTGGTGTCTTGAAAACTACGCCTCATGGGCCTTTCCCTCTATCTACTACTACCTGCTTGTATGAGGGGGTTCCAATACCGCCCCCCTTGGTACTCATGTTGTCCTCTGTTGTGGCCGCAACTACCAAACCCTAGCTTGCAGTTGCTCCCACCTCAATCAAAAGGTACGCGGGCTTGGCCCAGTTAAGCTTTGTTCTGCGACTAGACCACGTCCTTGCTCGGGTTTGAGCACAAGACCTGACCTTCATTGCAAGAACAACTTTACCATCCAACTACCTCCGTTGATCTTTCATCAATCATTGTTAACCATGAGCACGATTTCATATTTTTTAAATTATAAGAAGACAAAA
>ML792276.1:280568-290640 GCA_009831015.1 Picea engelmannii | reverse complement strand
ATCTTCTCCAAGTTGGTATCAGAGCAGTTTTCGAGAGGGCACGAGAAGGATTTGATGGTGCACATAAGGGAAAATGGTGATGACTAGGAAGATGGTGGACGTGACTGAATGAAAAACGTGAACTGGGACGTGGAAAATATAGAGGGGGGGCATAGTGGAGGGTGGAGGAAGATGATCGTAGGCACAAATGTTGAGAACGCGGGTTGAAGATGTATCAATTTCTTTGCTCTGATACCAACTTGGAGAATATCCAATAATACACACACACACACACACACACACACACACACACACACACACAATGAGAATTGGTCAACCTTGTATACAATCAAGGTGCAAGGAAGTGATTGAATATGTAACCCTCCGCTACTGAGTATTAACTATTGAGTACTGTTTTAATTGTTTGGTATATTACAATTATTTAACCAAGTTTGTATTTAACATATTAATCAACATATTGTATATTCTTGCACAACAAAGAATTCACCTTGAAAAACATCATATAATAACTTTAAATGATTATAATTTTTTACAATCATAATCCAAATTAGATGATTTCATATAAATAGAGTTAAATATTATATGACTCTATGGCTTATGGCTAGTTTACGATGACTTTACTATTTTTTAGATGGTTGATAGAATTTATCACACAATCATCTACTTAGGACTGTCTATATGTATTTGAAAGTTGCCTTTGATTCAATTGAATATCAAGGAACTTCTTTTTCCCCGTGGAAAAAAGAGAGTTAAATATTATATGACATCTTGAATTTAATTGAGTGATACAACTCAAATTTAATTTAAAAATAGAGAAATCATTAATGATGTTAATCACTCCCTTGATGGGGTGCTAAACGTTGAGAGTAGGATGGGACAGAGGATATCCCCCTAAAGACTTAAAAAAACTGAGCAAAAAACGGTTGAAAGGGATCAGACACATGGATTCCTGGACGGTTATCAATCCCAGGTGTTGAATAAATTGTCATTGATGTCAAAGGTAAGTAAATATTCAAGTATACATGTGACTTAAATAAATAAAAAAGTGGAAAATTCAAGTGGAAGTGGAGTTTACGTAAACATGGAGTAAACATGAAAGTCAATTAAGAAAAAGAGGGTAAAAGTGAAAGTGGAGTTTATGTAAAAGTGGAGTAAAACATGAAAATTGATTAAAAAAGGTAAAAGTGAAAGTGCACATGGTATTTGCACATGGATTTAAAAACCATGGTGGTAGTTTACCCATGGTATGGTAAAAAGGTGAATTAAAAATAAATAAAAATGAGAAAATTAATTATTGTTTAATAAAAGTCGTGACTTTTCAAAAGAACATGACTTTTCAAAAGAACATGACTTTTCAAAAGAACATGACTTTTCATGTAAAGCTTATGGTAAAGTATAAATGAAGAAGTGGGTTACGAGAAAAAATTGTGTGTGGGTGTAAAATGTAATATTCTTATGCATACCATTTGAGGAGTGACAAATGAATATTATTAAAGAAGTGATGATTAACTATTAACAAGTGATGAGAAGATCTTGCGAAAGAAAAAGGAGCGAGAGATCAACAGAGCTTGCGAAAGTAGAAGAAGTGAGCGTCGAGTACATCCGGTGAAAGAAAAAATGAGTGAGTGATCTGGAAAAAGTAGAAGTAGCAAGCACAATGTAGATGTGGTGAAAGAAAAATGAGTGAGTTATCTAGTGAAAGTAGAAGTAGCGAGCACAATGTAGATCTAGTGAAATAAAAAGGAGTGAGTGATCTGGAAAAAGTAGAAGAAGCAAGTTGTTGACTAAAATTTGGTCATCTATATTTTCCCACTCTTGGATTTATAAAAAAAATGATATCAGAAGGTGAAAATTTTTGAACTATTATAAGTTCCTTGAATATTCCTCGGTCTCAGCTTCATCACTCATTTTTCAGATTAGAAATCCGAGTTCGTATGCTCAAGATATCCAGGTTTAAAGTTTCAAGCAAAAAACAACGCCTCTTCCATGTGGAATAAAGCTAATTTCTTGAAGATGTATCCAAATTTTCAGGTCCAAGACCCTGGTTTTCTTCAATTTTGAGGCCCAAAACCCTTAAAAATATGCATTTTCGAGGTTCAACACCTTTAAAAATATTATATTCTATCATTCGTGGGAACCCGCCATACTCACTTACCCACTCCACTCCACTCCATTCCCTTCTTCCATACTTAAATTTTATTTGAGTTATGGTGGTCGGTCGAACTTGCCATAACTCCCTCACCTCTCCCCCTCACTCACCTCACGTCCACCTCTTACACACTCATTTCACCTCCCTCACTTTCACTCCCCTCAAAATACTTCCCCATTATTCTCCCTCACTCCCCCTTTTCCCCTTTATATCATACTTAACATTTTAAAAATAAAAAATAAAAATCGGACTCACGGGGACAGACTCACCCAATCCTCCTCATTCCTCACTCCCTCACCCATCCTTGCTCCCCACATCCCTTACTCAAAATTATTTTGAGTATGGTAGTCGGTCGGACTCGCCATACTCCTTTTTCCTCCCCCCTCACATTTCCTCAAGTCCGCCCCCAACACTCTCACCTCACCTCATCCTACATCACTCCCTCTCACTCCACTCCCTACATTTCTCCCTCCCCTCTTCCACCACCTACATTTCTACCATCCCCCCTACACTACCCTTTCCGCCTTTCCTACACTCTCGTGCCTCCCACACTTAACTCCTTTCATAAAACATTATTACTATTATAATACTCACCTTTAACTTTTCCATTTTATACATTATTTTATTTAACCCACATATAACCTTTTGCCATGTGCCCAAATTTCCTTGGATGACATGGAAATATTAAGCCTTTGGAGGAGTGCCACATGAAAGCAAATTAATTAAAGACACATGGCAATATATTAATGGTTGGACGAAATTTAATTCAAGGGCCCAAATTTGTCCACGAATTTTGATCAATGGTGGCTGAGTCACGATCTTGCAAAGGCCATAACTTGAGCTCTGGGTGTCGGAATCGTGCAAACATTATACCATTAAAAGGATATTTCGACATAGAAGATGATGTTACATGTTCCAAAGGCTGAAGGTTGCTACATTTTCCAATAAATTAAAATATCAGTCAGTTGCATTTTTAATGGGCATGAGTGACAACTCAACTTCACGAGCTCATATCTTGAGATCCAAGAGACGGATTTGGATAAATTTTATATCGTTGGAAAGATAAGACGATGAATATAAAATATGAAATGATTTCCGTGGATAAAAAGTTAATTATCATTCCCAGAGAATTAAAACACAATCATCCTATTTTAAAGGGAAATTAATTAAATTTCAAAAAATAAGGTTTAATTAAACTTTTATTAAAAAAGGAGAGGGACCCACTTTCAATATACTTGTATTAATGATGTGAATTCATTAATTAGGAATTAATGAGGCATTAGTTAAAGGGAATATTTCAAGAAGAAACAGTTGAGATGATTCCTATAATCGTTAATGAAGACAATAAAAGGACAGTAGCAAGCAAGTGAGAAGAGGAGAGACCATCATAGTAGGTTCATGTTGATCGTATCTTTATTTCTTTATCAGTTACTTCATCTAGCTACTCCACTTCTTTGACTAGAAAGGTTTAACTGAAGTCTGATAACTTCTATTTTTCTTCTTTCGAGGTCTTGTTCTTCTTTTACCACCCATCATCTTCCTTCTACAAGCTTAATTCTTGTCTATATTTGATCTATGGTCCATGGGAGCCCCAATCCCATTCGTTAGGAAAAACGCATCTTAAATTTCAAAGAATATGTAACAGACTATATATTTTTTAGAAATTTCAAGAGTGCTATTTCGGGATCAATTTTCACTGTGCTTTGTAACTCTAAGTTTTGAGTATAAAGTATTTGAGATTGATCTATCGATATCTTTATTTGAGCTGCCCATGTTCACTCTATTAAAGTTCTCTTATGCATGTGGACCATCTTCTTTTTATTTTTATGTGATCATAAATCTTTAGTTTCACTATGATGGATGTGAGGAAATTTTATCTATCTTTTTTAAATGTATGAAGTGTGCTGTTCCTGGTCATTTCTAAAGAAATTTATTTAAAAGCAAAGTAAAACATTTTCTTTCTTGTTATTTTTATATTTCTTTGATTACCACGATAGACTTCTGCAAAGTCTCATATTATGAAGATTTAGAGTCCCAAGAAAATCTTAAAAATGAGTACCACCTCTATAAAAATGCAGGGGGATTTTTATCCTCGTGAGGTTGTCGTTTCGGTCCTAACGGATTCAGGCGTCAACATTTTTGGAGACCATACTGGGGAATGCTTTACTTTCAAGATATTTGAGGAACTAAAAATGTCCATGGCTCAAAGTTTCAAGAAGAATATTCAAGAAAATTGTTGTTTATTTTAAGCATGGCTCACCTTTTTGTAATTTCAAAAAGAAACAATAAGAACCAAAGATTCGGGAGAATGAACTCCCTGGAAACTCCATTGAAAAAATTCAAAATGAAGGGTTTCATTCATGTCATAATGTTTCTTTATATTCTTCATCAGGCCCATCAATGGCTTTGCAAGATTCGACAAAAGGGAGAAATACTCAAAGAAGGAGGCGATTTCATAATACCCCTTTAAATCTACCAGAAATATACTTTCAAATGCCCAATATTCCTATTGATTTTTTTTCTACATTCTTTGGGGATGCTTCAGAAGATGCAGAGAAACACTTCATTAATTTTAAAGGTACATGTTATTATTTCAACCTCACTGAAGACAATGTTACATGTAGATTATTCTTACAAACTCTACGAGAAGATGCTCTTGAATGGTACAATTCATTAATGCCTAACTCCATTACTTGATGGGATGTCTTAGAAGATTCATTTGTAGAAATTTTTATCCCAAAGGTGCATTCATATGTTTTTGTTGATGTTTTAAATGTTGTTGCCCACCCACCCTCTCCCACATGGACACAAAATGATGAAATGAATGATTCAAAAGAAGAATATCATGAAACACTGCATGCATTTTCTGAATCAAATCTTGTTGCCGAGAATGAAGGAAAGAATTCACAAGACCAAGAAAAGGATATCAACATCTCATATACTCCATATGAGGAAGAAATTAAAGAGTCTCCACCAAATATGCAAGAAGAATTCAGCCAAAATAAAGAAGAATTAGTGGAAGAAAACAATTTTGAGAATAAAGAAGAAAGCCATTGCATAGAAGAAGAACATTGCCAAAACATCGTCGATGAAACAATAATCTTGAATGTGGAAAAAGAAGAAAAAAAGAGCTTTCAAGAAAGAAATTTCTCATTTGATTGAAGATAGCAGCACTCTGGGGCAGATAAGAGTAGATTATATTGAATATTGGTTCGAAAGTATTGTCAGCCCACCAACGCAAATAAGTCTTCTGCACACATTGCTCGATCCCATTATGGTACATTTTGGGCATGCTCTTGATTTTCATGCTCCCAATTTATTGGTAGTAACCCCAATATTTTTCTTACTGCTGGAGCCTATTTCACAAGTCAATTAGATGCTCAAATGGATCCATTGGAAATCTTCCTACACCTAAGGTGCCCCTTTCTTTCAAGTAAGTTAGGGTAGGTAGATCATGCATGTACATATTTTTGTTTAATGTTGCACAATAAGGCAGTCAAACTTGAAGGCAACTCCATGAAATAAGAAGAATTGCAAGAATTCATTTTGAAGATGACTCCACAACCCAATGGAGAAGGTGGTTGGTCTTGAGATTCTGGTCTTCTCATCAAACCATAGGGGGTGTCCCGCAGTTGGAGCTAGTTTTCGACCAAAATTTGGTCATCTATATTTTCCTGCTCTTGGATTTATAAAAAAAATGATATTAGAAGGTGAAATTTTTTGAACTGTTATAACTTCCTTGAACAGTCCTCAGTCTCAGCTTCTCCACGCATTTTTCGGATCAGAAATTTGAGTTCGTATGCTCAAGATATCCAGGTTTTAAGTTTCAAGTGAAAAACAACACCTCTTCCATGTGTAATAAAGCTAATTTCTTGAAGAGGTATCCAAATTTTCGGGTCCCAAACCCTGATTTTCTTCAATTTTCGGGCCCAAAACCCTTAAAACTATTGTGTGTCGGGTTCAACACCTTTAAAAATATTATATTCTATCATTCACGGGAACCCACCATACTCACTTACCCACTCCACTCCACTCCATTCTCTTATCCCATACTTAAATTTTATTTGAGTTATGGCGGTCGGTCGAACTCGCCATAATTCCCTCACCTCTCCCCCTCAATCACCTCATGTATGTAGATTTTCTGAGGTCCTATCAGGCTACCAAAACAGGTTTGTCTTTGACCTTTATTTTGGCTCTAAGTTTGACTTTCCAAAACTATCTTCTTGCTGTCTTTTATGACAACAAATTGTTCAGTGACTTTCTGCTGATAATTTTGTGGTTAAGTGTCCTTTTGAGGTGCCCTTGCAAGTGTTTTATTGTCTCAATATTAGCACATGCAATATACTTCAAAACAAATAACACGACCTCTAGATATTTTAAACTTTAAATGTTGATTTACACTTCTAAGCATGCATGAAATTGACACATATGTTTTTGGTCAACATGACCCTGGAAAAACCCCCCCATGGGGAAAACCATTTTGGAGTAAATGTATATAGAAGGCATCAAAGCAAAATGTACAACACGAAAAACATATACAAGTGAACCTGGTACAATAGCAACCCTTCTCGGATGCCTTGGAGTTCCTTGAAGACCTCCCAGCTAGACTCTTGAAGTAAGGCACCCCTTTCCTTGGTGTTCCTTTCTTCCTTTGCTTGCCTTTGTCCTTTTCCTTTGTTCCTTTGCCTTTGAGCCTTTGCCTTGACTCATGAGATGCCTTGACCTTTGACTTTACCCACTTGAAGCTTTGTGAAACCCTTGCTTTCTTCCCTTGAAGCATGTGCCCTCTACACAAGTGCGCCCTCCTCCATGACTTGGTGTGCACCTATCTTTGGTGTGCTCCTCCTCTAACAAGAACTTCCACTATGAATGCATGCCCTTATCTCCTCACTAAGCTCTCCCCACAACAAGTGTGCCCCTTCTCCTCCTACATGACTCCTCTCATGGATGAAGTGCGCCCTCTACAAGGATGTGCACCTCTCCTCCTCCAAGTGCGCCCTCAAGTAAAGAATGTGCCTATGCTCATGTATATGCCTCCTCCTCCATGGAAGCACCTCCTCCAAGCATTGCACCTTCCCTCATCTCAATGGAAAATCCCTCTACCTTGTGCACCCTCCTCTCCTCAAAATTTGCACCCAAGTGCTCCTTCTCTTCTCCTCTCCTCTCAAGTGAAGAATGAGTCTCATAAATTCCCTATTCTCTCCTTTAGCCTCCTTTGGCCAAACCCTATTAAATCAATGGCCTAGACCAAATCTAGCCAAGTTTAATCAATGGGTGAGATTCAATCCCAAAATCTCACTTAGGAAACCCACTTTCCTTAGTTTGATTTATGTCTATTAATTCACCCGCAAAGTGAATTAATTGTCACTTTAATGACTTAAGTGACATATTTCACTTTTGACTTAAATCTCCTAAGTCAAAGTGAAATTAGAATCATAAAGTAAAGTAACAAGGGTAATAGTGACCCCCTTTGTGTTTAGAGACTCACAAACACAAGGGGACCACTTTCCAAGGTACCCAAATCTCAACAACGTACACCTCCGACACACTCATTTTACCTCCCTCATTTCTGCTCCCCTCAAAATGCTTCCTCACTATTCCCCCTCACCTTCCTCACTCCCCCCTTTTCCCTTTATATCATACTTAACATTTAAAAATAAAAAAATAAAAACCGGACTCACGGGGACGGACTCACCCACTCCCCTTCATTCCTCACTCCCACATCCATCCACGCTCCCTGCATCCATTACTTAAAATTATTTTGAGTATGACGGTCGGTCAGACTCTCCATACTCCTTTTCCCTTCCCCCTCACATTTCCTCAAGTCCACTCCCAACACTCTCACCTCACCTCATCCTACGTCACTCCCTCTCACTCCTCTCCCTACATTTATCCCTCCCCTCTTCCGCCACCTACATTTCTACACTCCCCCCTACACTACCCTTTCCCCCTTTCCTACACTCGAGTGCCCCCCACACTTAACTCCTTTCATAGAACATTATTACTATTATAATACTCAACTTTAACTTTTCCATTTTATACATTATTTTATTTAACCCACATATAACCTTTTGTCATGTGCCCAAATTTCCTTGGATGACATGGAAATATGTTTAAGACTTTGGAGGAGTGCCAAATGGAAGCCAATTAATTGGAGACACATGAAAATATATTAATGGTTGGACGAAATTTAATCCAAGGGCCCATATTTGTCCACGAATTTTTATTAATGGTGGCTGAGTCACGATCTTGCAGAGGCCATAACTTGAGCTCTGGGTGTCAGAATCACACAAACTTTATACCGTTTGAAAGGTATATCGACATTGACGATTATGTTACAGGTTTCAAAGGTTGAAGGTTGCTAAATTTTCCCCATAAATTAAAATATCAGTCAGCTGCATTTTTAATGGGCATGCGTGACAACTCAACTTCACAAGCTCATATCTTGAGATCCAGGCAACGAATTTGGACAAATTTTATATCATTGGAAAGATAAGACGATGAAGATCACATCTAAAATTATTTCCATGGCTAAAAATTTTATCATCATTCCCATATAATTAAAACACAGTCGTCCTCTTTTAAAGGGAAATCAATTAAATTTCAAAAAATAAGTTTTTAATTAAACTTTTATTAAAAAAGGAGAGGGACCCACTTTCAATATACTTGTATTAACGATGTGAATTCATTAATGAGGAATTAGTTAAAGGGAATGTTTCAATAAGAAACAGTGGAGACAGTTCTTGTAACCGTTAATGAAGACAATAAAAGGATTGTAACAAGCAAGTGAGAAGAGGATAGACCATCATAGTAAGTTCATGCTGATCATATATTTCTGTCTTTATCAGTTCCTTCATCTAGTTACTCTGCTTCTTTGACTAGAAAGGTTTAACCAAAGTCTGATAACTTCTATTTTTTCTTCTTTCCAGGTATTGCTATTGTTTTACCGCCCATCATCCTCCTTCTACAAGCTTAATTCTTGTCTATATTTTCTTTATGGTCCGCGGGAGCCCCAATTCCAGTCATTAGGATAAACACATTTTAAATTTCAAAGAATATGTAACAGACTATATATTTTTTAGAAATTTCAAGAGAGCTATTTCAGGATTAGTTTTGACTGTGCTTTGTAACTCTGAGTTTTGAGTATAAAGTATTTGAGATTGATATATCATTATCTTTATTTGAGTTGCCCGTGTTCACTCTGTTAAAGTTCTCTTATGCATGCAAACCATCTTCTTTTTATTTTTATGTGATCATAAATATTTAGTTTAACTATGATGGATGTGAGGAAATTTTGTCTATCTTTTTTAAATGTATGAAGTGTGCGGTTCCTGGTCATTTCTCAGGGACTTTCTTTAAAATCAAAACAACAAATTTTCTTTCTTGTTATTTTTATATTTCTTTTATTACCACGATGGACTTCTGCAAAGTCCCATATTCTGAAGATTTAGAGTCCCAAGAAAACCTTAAAGAGGAGTACCACCTCTATAAAAACAAGGGGGATTTATATCCTCATGAGGTTGCCATTTCGGTCATAACCTATTCAAGCGTCAACACAAGTATAGAGGGGATTGTTCTCTCTTGTAGGTCGGTGCCTACAAACAACAAAGGGGATCAATGTCTCTTGTAGTTCAGTGCCTACAAACAATAGAGGGGATCAATGTCTCCTTTAGGTCAGTGCCTACAAACAACAGAGGGGATTGGTGTCTCCTATAGGTCAGTTCCTACAAAAGGAAGTGGGGATTGGTGTCTCCAGTAGGTTGGTGCCTACAAATTAATAAAAAGAAGTTTTTCTGGTTTTCTCCTGAAAGGGTTTCCACGTTAAATATTGTGTCTTTTGGTTGTTATATTTATGTAATTGCATCATTATGGTTTATGAATGTTAAAAAGAAAAAATATAGCCTTGTACTAATTTACCCCCCC
>ML792276.1:246694-266184 GCA_009831015.1 Picea engelmannii | reverse complement strand
GCAAGGTGGAGGAGGCGATTCCTCCAAGCTAGCAGCTGGAGAACAATCCAGGAACAGACAAGGACATCACCATAGGGAAAAACAACGAGACTGGAAAGGAGGAGGAGGATCAACCTCAACATTTTTCCAACTGTCTCGTAGAGGATCACCTTCAACTCCTCTTCGTGATCAGGCAAAAGCAGGACGACCAGGTGCATTCACAAAGAATCCTCAACCAACGGATGGATATCTTATTTGATGCCCTCATTGATGCTCCTACGCGTGCCATATGCCCGAATTGCAGTCAGCGGTTCACCCCAGCCTATACTATTCATGGACAACCATGCCCAGCTATGGATTGAAGCCCCCAGGTTTCCATTTTTTGTCTATTTCAATTGCAGAGTCGGTGGTCTAATTTACCATGACAATAAGATATATGCTTTAGCAATTTTTTTCTTATTATGTATGTGTAGTTTTAGTCATGGCAACTCTATATATTGCTAGACTTAGTGGAAGAATGCAGAAATTGGTTTGCATACTTTTGGTTTCTCAGATACACTATAATTTTTTGTGCAAGCACTTCAATTCTAGCAAGGCTAGAGCTCAGAATAATATGTCAATGTCTGAACAGTATGTAGCCACTTGTTCTGGTTTCCCTCCTGTGGCGGAACAGGTGGCTACCATGTGTCATTGTATAACATACAATTGTTATTAATATAAGGTTATGAACTTTTATTTACAAAAAAAAAAAACATACACATAATACATTTTATAAATCAAACAACATTAATATCAACATGATATGAAAATGCATAATATATATGAATGATAATATAAAAATCAATATGTGTCAAATATACATATCAAGTCAAATATAAATGTCAAATCTACATGTTAAATATGCATCACAACTATCAACTATGTACATGTCACCCACTACTAGTTAAGTCTGCCACTAGAGCCAGAGGCATCGATACCTTTTCTAGATAATAATACAGAATGTAGCATACATTATATCTCTCCACCAAAAACTATATCACCCGGTGCGACCATAACATTTACAACATCAATAGCAAGTGTAGTGGGTATAGTAGTTGGTGTTCAATTTATTGGAGGAGGAGATTGTGGTTGGTTTGTTAGAAAAGAAGATGTTGGTCAGTCTAATAGAGGAGGAAATGGCGTTCAATATATCAGAGGAGGAGATGGTGGTTGATATTCTAGAGGAGGGGATGGTGGAGGTGGAGGAGTATTATTCTCATAAAATGAATATGATGAAGTAGACTAATTAACCCTCAACCTATTGAGTAAATCGAGGGCACCAAAAAAATTACACATAAATAATGTCATGTTGTGAGGAAGGATCTCCAATATTGGTGAAATGTCAGGGTATTTCATGATATCCAAAGATTATACACACAACTCTCTATGGCAAGCCATAAATGCACATATCTTATCCATCATCCGCTAACGAAATATATGATCTGACCTATGTGGCATGATGGATCTCTGCACCTGAGGTGACTCATCAATGTTATCCATCTCCTCATCGTGCTAAGGAGGCACCTCTTTGACATACATGCCAACATCTACAACATAATGTAAACAATAATTAGACAATTTAAACAAATCTTACAATCAATTGCATGTGCATTAAATACGATTAAAAAATATGCAACTAATTTAACAAAAAGATAACGATAATATTGCATATTGAATAGGATGTTCTGACATCCTTTTCATTCCATCCCTACATATGGGTATTGTATAAGATCGAGGACATGATCGTCCACACTAGATATCAAATACAATACCTATGAACTCACAATCCTACACAACCACTCCAACCAGCCCCTTTTGGGTAACATCTTCCCCCACATGCACATATGCACATCAATAATTGGCCCAAGAAGGAGGGAGTTGAATGTAAGTCGAGTAACCAAAAACCTCTCATAAAATAAAATAAAATAAATAGCTCTAAAGAAAAAGGGAATGCAATCCTCTTATCCAACACAACACAACAATGATCTAGAGAAAAACAAAACTATCACAAAATAATGGAAAACCACCTAATCAATTTCGACCTTTGAAATAAAATCACATAAAATATCTACATAGTGCATTTGAGGTAAACTAATGTGTTTCCTTTCAAAGGTACAATGCATCAGTGTCCTGATCATAAGAAACAAACAACTAAACTCCTATATACCTAATGAATGTAAATTAAACTATCACCTATCAACCTAGAAGTCACTGTGGTCAGTGATGTCTGCACTAACATATATTTTCACATATGCAAACTAACTCTCTCCTACAATGCTAGGGAACATCATGGAAATAGAAAAATTCTCACCCCTCATAGGCAACCTAGTGATGAAATAAATATCCTCCTTTGTGCATTGGTACCATAGATCAGGACCAGACCTAAATGCCTACCTAGCATGATACCAACAATGGATCAACCATGTCAACAAACATGTGTTCCCCTTGAGGGATGTATCCTCCTCATAAAACTTAAGGAGGTCAACATTCCTCAAAAGGAAATGATTTTACGTTGTAATAGGATGAGGGTACTTATCCCTCTCCCTCTCCCAGGCCTCCCACTCATGTACAAAGTTATACACGTCGACCTACTAACGTTGTTGTCATCATCATTGTCTCTAATCTAGATACACATTCCATTAGGTGTGTGCACGCACACACACATAACATAACAAATCTAAACTAAATTACATTTGTAATATTCATTAAATATTGAAATTAATTTTTTTGTGCAAAAAAAAATGTAGAACTCACTAGTGTGCCATTTATATATATACACACCATCAACAATGCCACTAGATGATCAATGTACCATTACCAGTGATCTTGATTAAATATCAACAGACTCGTAAAATTTATAATCTTTTTATTGTTATAGGGGCATTGAAACCACTTTAGTGCATCTTGTTTACATTTATGCACTACCAATGATATGCCTGTACATTTTGAAGCACATTGACAAGGTTGGGAAAATTGAATTTATTAAATTTGATCACCCATGTGATTATGATGTAAATAGACACCAATTACATTGCCTCCTTACATTTTCAAGAACACCAATAAATATTGAAAGATATAGTTATTAAATTTGATCTCTGGTGTCCTTTTGATGTAAGAGAGCATTGATTACAATGCCTCACGTAACAATCAATGAATGTTACAAAATATATTTATTAAATTTAACTTTACAATGCACTTGGTATGTATGGAAGCATCGTCGATGATGCCCCTGTACATTTCCTAGAGCACTGAAAAGCAGGGAAAATTTATATGAATAAAGTGCACTCAATGATGCACTTACATTATATTGGAACACTGCAAGTGCATCCTAACTTTATATGGAGCACCAAAAAAGTGCATAAGTTTTTTTTATTCATTGGCTTCAACGTTTTTCTCTATTTGAACAGATGCATTGATCATGATATGTCCATACATTTTGAAGCACACCAAAAACACCAGGAAAATTTAATTTATTTAATTTTATTAGTAGTGCTCTTTTAGTGTATGACCGCATCGATTATGATCCCCCTTACATTTGAAAATGCAACAATAAGTCTGGAAAAATGTATTTGTTAAATTTAACTTTATAGTACACTTTCTATGTATGGAAGCACCACAAATGATGTCGTTGTATATTTCCTAAATAACTAACAAATGAGGGAAATTTATAATAATAAATGTGCACTTACAGTATATCGGAGCACCAACAAGGATTCCTCCTGTCATTATATAGAGCATCGAAAAGGCAAGACATTATTTTTATTATTTGGTTTCAATAATGCACTCTACTTCACCAAAGAAATTGAGCATGGTGCATCCTATTAATAATATGGATGCACTGTACAAATTGGTGCGAGATGAACGACTTGAATGTGTATAATTTTTTTTTTTAGAAAACATGCAAATTAAAGCTTAATTTTAAATTTTAAATTGTTAAAAATTTAAATGAGAAATAAGAATAAACTTACCTAGTTTCTTTCCTATCAAGGAGGCATGGTTTACATGTAAAAGAAAAATGAAAATTTGGTACCATTTTGGAATTTCCAAAATGGACCAAATCCATTGAGGAAGTGGAGGGATCGGGAAATATGACAATATCATATCATCAACAACGGGGTGGTTGTACAAGGATAATGAGCATTGATGCTTTTATGGTTTGAAGGATTAAAGAATAATTAAAACGAAATTAAGGTTTTGTTAAAAAGAAAATTATTTTATCCTACTCCACTACATCCAATGGTAAGATGCATCGATGCATTCTTAGCTATCCAACACACTGCCAGGTTTTAAAATTTTGTAATTTGGTGTGCCATTTGTTAGTATGCATAGATGCATGAACAAATTATTAAGCACAACATTAATATTTTGTAATTTAAAAAAAAAATAAAAAATTGATATTTTATAACTAAATGTCTAAATTATTCGGTGCATATTACACGGAGATGCACCAATGTGGTTATGGTTAAGATGCACCGGTTAGAGTATGTTTAGAATTTATTTAAATCGATATTATATCAAGGAATAATAATAACAACCTCTAGTACACCGACAATGAGAATAAATTGGAGCGCCCTATTACCCCCCGGCCTAGGGGTAACTAAGGATATGATGTCTCGAGGCCCGCAGGTAGCATACATTGAGTGTTGAGAGCTTGATGCATAACACAACCCGCATAGACCCTCTATTTAACCATGGTTCACCATCATCATCATCTCAGTAAAGAAACATTCACTACACCGGCTTGGCTCCAAAAGACAACAGGTCTTGCTTCATGAGGTAACAAGTCCAATCTCATGGTAAGTGTCACATTAATATCTGAAGAATTTAGGCATATTGCAAAGAGTCATTTCTTGATAATAAAACATTTTCTTGGAAATTATACCTTTTTCCTTATTTCACCTTGGTGGTTGACATGGTTTCCTAGTAAGTGTGTCATCCTCGAGAAAAGGGTTGCTACTGGGGGGTCTCCTTGAAGGTTCATCGTATCATTCCTCACTCATATTTACCACTTTCCACACTTCTTCCCCTCTGTCTCCTCATCTTTTTAGTTTTCAAGCTTGTTATCCCCAACTTCTAGGGATAACTAAGGATATGATGTCTCGAGGCCCTCAGGTTGCATACAAGGAGTACCAAGAGACAACTTGACCAACAATGTCCACTTGCACAGATAGAGACCCACTTCACCACCACAGTTCCAGGTGCATCATGATGGTATCCACCACATCATCTAGCCTCTGAAAGACATTGGGTCTTTCTTCGTGAGGTACAAGCCGAGTATTATGGTGAGTGTCATTTCAATATTTGAGGCATTTGCGTTTGTTTCATCTATTACTACTTTTGATTATGTAACGATTTATTGGACATTATGCCATTTTCCTTGTTTCACTTTGGTGGTTGGCATTGCGCCCTAGTAAGTGGGTCACCCTTAGGAATATGTTTGTTATTGGGAGGTGATCTTGGCGATTCATCGTGCCATTCCCGACCATACTTGTCACTTTCCACATTTCATCCCCTCATCTCCTTATATTTTGGGTTTTTCGGGTGTATTGACCCAAGAAGGGGTTGTCCCTCATTTCATGGGAAGAAGGGGTTGAAGTCCCAGAGGCTTGTAGCTAGAAAAAGATAAAATCCAATCATTAATATTTTAGATGCTCTCCCAGGGATCCCGTGGAAAATGAAATGTATCTCCTAAGAAACTGATGGGACCTGTAAAATAATAACTAATAACAAAATGCCAACCAGGGTGGAGCATGTGTGGGAACTTCTTTTATTACTTAGGTAGAAGCCCCACACATGTTTTCAACTTGGGGAAGTATGATGTGACTAGGGTATAGTCAAGGTGGACAAAAATTTTCATGCTTAGGTAGAAGCCTCACCTTGGCTTCAACCTATAAACATCCTAAAATAATAAAAGGAAATAACTGGCCTTGGAAAAGGGTTGCATTGAAAATGAAGGTGCAACACACCCTCTACAAAGGCACCCATAAGTGAGACACTACAACCCCCTGTATGTCATGAAACCCATGCCCAAAATTCTCCCCCCCCCATCCATGAAACCTTATCCAAATGACTTAGAAAGATATCCCCTCAGGAAACACCCCTAAACTTGAGGTGTGATTCACCCAATAAGTTGTTTTGTCAACCCTCCCACACCTAGACTTGGAAAATTGCATAGGGTCTTTGAACATTGGTTTATTTTTAAGATGTGGTTTGGTTGTACATGCTTAGAAGAATCTTTTATTGATTTTATTTACTCATCATGATGAATTTGACTTGAGATCCTTGGAGGGAATATCCATTTATCTTTGCAAGACCCAGTTGATGGACAATTTTGGAAGAACAAACCTAGCTTAGGCTTCCATGGGGCTTCAATCCCACAGGTTGGATGCCAAGGGCCCACACTCTAGATGGCAGTGACATGCCTTTGGAGGCCTAGAGGACACCTTGGAGGATCTTTCCCACCCCCTACATACCAAACAACTTGCTTCAAAGGGGAAAAACGTCACCTTTTGAGGGCTTGACGTCACCTGGGACCAGGGTTTGGTGGTGATGATGGACACTTGGAATGTTTTTAAGGAAGAGGCCCATGGCTCATGGAAGAAACATCTTGGTTGAAGACTATTGGCCTTTTTAGGCCTATCCATTCCTTCTCCAACTCAACGACTTGACCAAAAGTGCCAAACATTGCCTAAAAAGAGGGTGATGTCATGTTTCTAGGGTTTCTTTTATGTGCAAATTATGAATTAAATAATATTATTTTTATAAAGGGGAAAGATAAGGTCTATTGACCCCTTATCTTTTGTTTTACCCTAAGTTTTGTGGACAAACTATGTTTAGAGGATTTGTATAAATAGAGATCATATCTATTTCATTTTTCATCATAACTCTCCCATTGTGAGAAGACTAATGGATGAAATTTCCGCTAGACTTGAGCATTTTTGGTATTTCTCTCTCTTGAAAATGAGTTCTGGTGTTATCTCTTGGTGAATGGATGAGGCTAAGTGGTGCACATCTCTTGGAAGATCTTGTTCTTTCTTGTGGATGGTTTTATCTTGGTAAAACTAGGGTTTGATCTTGCAATCTTCTTGTTTGGTAAGGAAAATCTGCATTCTTCTTGCTTATTTCATGATATTGTTGGATTAAAAAACCTTAGGAGGATTATAATCATACACCCTCCATCAAGTTTTTGTCATTACTAGTTTACAAGTCTTTTATTACAAAGTATCTTGGAGGAGTACAAGGGTGTACACCCTCCTTGAATCTAATGTTAAGTTGGTCCACATACCCTAGGGAGTAAGAGGATTTACACCCCTAGGGTCCTTGTTGATCTAACTTGTGTTTTAAGACTCCATTCACCCAAATTTTAAAGGCACTAATCTGATTTTTTTCATTGGAGAAATAAAATGTTTGCATTGGTAAACGTGTTTTGGTAAGACATCAATCTTGTGCAAGTTGGAATCTTTTGTGAATGCCTTGAGGTTGCTAAACCCTCTAGGGTGTCTTAGTTCTCTTGGTCTTCTTGGAGCTATAGAAAATTAAAATCTACATCCATTAGGGCTGAAACAAATCATCTTCTTTTCTTGACTTTAACTTGCAATTTGACCATGGAAATTTGCTATTAATCCATTATTATTATTATTCTACTAATTGATTAACCTTTTGTTGGATTACTTGCTTATTTTCATGGTTAAACGTTGTTGTTGTAGAAAATCACTTCTACAACCACTTCGTAGTGATAAATATACTCTGAAAACTTATCATAACAACCAACTAATACCACTAAAAGTTGTGCTAAAGTGTTGAGAACTTATCTACATGTTTTATGCTTCATATCTCAATTAATATTCGATTCTTTTGAGTGGTTTAAACTGTAGTAGTTACTTGATTCCATTGCTTCATAGCTCAACTAATATTCGATTCTTTAAGTGGTTTAAACTGTAGTAGTTACTTGATTCCATTGTTGATATATATATATATATATATTCTTATTGTTGTAATTAGGGACAACAAGCTTAACTTGCTTGTCCACTTAACATATTACGTGCATACATGGCTTTTCTTGGGTCTCGGGAAGGTACAAACACTTTCCGCAGGCACCCAAAAACTTGGAAACCTTAAACCACTTCCGATGCGTTCCATCAAAGCCATATTCCATGTAGAAACTTGACCTATAGGGGAATTCATCTCATAATCTTACTTTCCGTCTCATTCCCCTTTAGGGTCACTAGGATTCCTCCCTTGAGGTGATCACTTCATCTCTAAAGTGACGGGAATACCTATCTAACGTGATAGTGGGTAAGTATTCTCTTAGTTGTCGCCATATT
Organism: Picea engelmannii; assembly: GCA_009831015.1. Taxonomy (NCBI): domain Eukaryota; kingdom Viridiplantae; phylum Streptophyta; class Pinopsida; order Pinales; family Pinaceae; genus Picea; species Picea engelmannii. The sequence continues at coordinate 257,842 of ML792276.1, read as the reverse complement.
GTGGTTTGGGTTGGGCGTACAACTTGTGCAATAATAGGGCTCATTGAACCTAAGAAGGTCTTGCACCTCATTTCATGGGAAGAAGGGGTTGAAGGTCCAGAGGTGTTGTAGCTGGAAAAAGTTAAAAGCCATAAATTATCCTTTTAGATGTTTGTCCTAAGCTATTGATAGCAATGAAACAATTCTCCATAAGAATTGAAGGACCCTTTAAAAAGAAAAAAAAATAATTAATAAATGTCTCGCTTGATGGGGGAATGCATTTGCTGTGTCCTTTAATTTCCAGTGCATATGGCACTCAATGTGTTCCTAACTTCAAGTGGAATCGAAATGCTCTTTAATTTCCATTGAAAATAGCACTCAATGTTATCTAGATGGATATTGGTGGCCACCCACCTTTTCCAACTAGCTCAAAACAGTTTTCTGACAATTTTGGCAATTTACTATTTTTAGCAGTTTTAACTTCCAGGGCCATTTTGAGGGCCTAAATGAAGGATTTTCGGGATTGAGCTTATCAATGATAGACAAAGGCAGATTGAGCCCCCAAAATGAATCTCCTCGACGATACCTTTCCAACTGGCTATCACACACCTAAAATGGAGATCGTATGCAAAATTTACGACCCCGGGAAGTTGATGTACCAACTTACCCAAACGAGGCCCACATGACTTTTGGCGCTTCATCTCCTAGGGTTAGGTTTTTGGATGTCTAGGGTTTTTGTCATTCTTGTTTATTGTAAAAATGCCTTCAGAGCCTCATTGTAATATTCTTCTTGTGAATGCGCACAGTCATCACATCTCTTCTCAGAGATAATCCCCCACCATTCCAGCAAGCTTGTTTCCGTTGCATTTTACAGTTTCAACTTATTTCGTTATTGAATAGAAAACCAGTTTTACTGTATCTCTGTTATTTTGTGTTAAGCACATGTTAATAATTTGTATTCATTTCATTCTGCTCATAAAATCCGGATCAATGGTATTAGAGAGGTCTTCTCCTTGTCATCTTAATGTATGTCCCCAACGAGGTTAGAGTACAAAGATTTGGGTCTCGAGTTTTTTTCTCTTGAGGACATAAGCTCTCACACGCCCAAGCGACCTCTCATGGTAGGAGAAAAGAAATATGATGGGACATGATATCCTTTCAAACTGTTGATTGAGGAAGACCTCATGCAAGAGAGGAACGAGATGATGGATAGTTTCATGCAAATCCTTCGGCGACTACCAACAGGCGACACATCTTCTTCGAACGGAGGCGCTACCCCCTTCAAGGTACAAATAAATTTTGATATTCCTATATTTTAAGGTTAGATAGATGCAGATGTTGTAGATAAGTGGTTGAATCTACTAGAAGGGTATTTTTCTGTCCATAACTTTTCGAATAGAGAAAACATTACTTTTGCGCTCCTCAAAGCCGTTCCCCATGTCAAAGATTGGTGGGAAACTTTCTGTGAGAAAAAGGAAAGAGAGGAAACCTTATTATTTTCAGTCACGACCACCTGGGAATCCTTCAAGGATGCTATTAAGGAACAATACTACCCTGTCGGAAGTTATGATGACCTGTATACCAAATGGACCACACTGTGGCAAGAAAGAGACCAAGCAGTGCCAGATTTCACAAATTTCTTCCATAGATTGCGCACCAAGATGGGTATCAAATATTTGGAGTGACATCTGGTCCTCAAGTATTGTGTTGCTCTACATAGATACATCCAGACCGAAATGAAATTTCTATACATCTCATCCTTGGGCGTGGCCTACCGATATGTCGTCAAAATAGAGCAGAACCTCAAACAAAAGATGCGGCAAATTGGGCCTCGGAACCCCGCACAACAAAAGCCAGGAAAGGGCGGCCCCAATCCACAAGACAAAGGACAGAGAAAATATGGGAAGTATTAGGACAACCAGTCCAAGCCGCAAGCATAGAAGGACACCAAAAAGACAAAGAAAGATACCATGAAGTGGTGCAAATTCCATAAGAGCCCTTGGCATAACACTGTTGACTGTCACTCAAAGCAGTCGCTGGTGGCCGAAGTGAAAGCCTCTGAATCAGATGTGGATTCTGACTCTGATTTAGAACCAGAAAAGGGAAGACAAATCATTGATGTGGAACCCAGTGCCATTGTTGCTACCACCAAGCTCCAGCCTGGTGAACCAGACAATCCAGAAGAAGGAGAGTACCTCTTCCATTCACAGATGCAGGTAAAAGGCACCCCGCTGCACTTCATCATTGATAGCGGTAGAAATAAGAACCTCATCTCAGCAGAGGTCATCAAGCGGCTAGCCCTGCCAACAACACCGCACCCACAACCCTACAGCATTGGATGGCTCCACCAAGGAAGCAATCTCCACATCAGCCAACAGTGTCGATTGTCATACAACATTAAGCCCTTCAAAGATGAGGTATTATGTGATGTTTCTCCTCTCAAAGTTTGTGATGTTCTTTTGGGCCAACCTTATTTATGGAAACGTCATATGTATATGAGTCTAGGCCTCATAGTGTTATTATTACTTTGAATAGGAAATTGTACAGGATACCCGAGGCAATCCCACCTAGTGCTATTTCCTTGATCTCTGCTAAGAAATGAAGGAAGGTCATCTCTCAGATGGGGAATTTTGTCTTCTTCATGATTCACTCTCAGAATAAGCGAAATATCACAACCACATCCAGGGTCTTTGTGGTCGACCTCTCCACACAGTAGAAGCAAGTAGATAAGGTCGTGGAAGAATACTCAGATATCTTCTCCTCACCTACATGGGCACCTCTGCACTGCCAGGTCAAGCATCCCATCGATTTGACCCCCGATGCACCGCTCCCCAATGGGCCAATATATCGTCTCTCTTTGTTAGAGTATGAGGAGATCAAGCGACAGATTCAAGAACTACGCCACAAGGGGCACATCCGTCCCATCTCATCACCTTGCGAGAGCCCAATCGTGCTGGTAGAGAAGAAAGATGGAACCTGGTGACTTTGTATTGATTATCGGGATCTGAATAAAATCACAGTTAGAAACCGGTACCCGATTCCTCAAATCAACGACCTCCTTGATCAACTCACGGGGGCCAAATACTTCAGTAAGATTGATCTGAAGTCTGGCTACCACCAGGTACCGATAGAATAGATAGATGTATGGAAGACCACCTTCAAGTCAAAGGAAGGCCTTTTTGAATGGTTGGTCATGCCCTTTGGTTTGAAAAATGCTCCAGCCACTTTCATGAGGATGATGGATGATATCCTATGACCATTCACCAATACTTTTGTAGTGGTGTATTTGGATGACATTCTAATTTACAGCAAGACTTGCGTTGAGCACTTGCAACATATTCAATAGGTTCTGCACACCCTGCGAAAGCACAAGATATACGCCAACTTGGAAAAATGCTCCTTCGACATGGACAGGGTCCATTATCTCGGCTACATCATTGATCAGCATGGCGTACATGTGGATCCAACCAAGATCCAAGTCATCTGTGACTAGCCAACCCCAAGAACACTCACTGAGCTTCAGAGCTTCTTGGGCCTTGCCAATTTCTACTACAGGTTTGTGTTGGGATTCTCTCATATTGCATGGGCCCTTAGCCAAATAAACAGGGGTGGTGGTAAGGAGAAATTTGCATGGGGTCGGTCCCAAGAACAAGAATTCAATGATTTGAAGCAGCGCTTGTGATCAACCCTAGTACTTTCACTACCAGACCTACAACATCCCTTTGAGATCGAGACATATGCTTTAGACTATGCTGTGGGCGTCGTTCTCACTTAGCACGGCCACCCCGTGGCCTATCATAGTGAGACACTGTTAGATACTATCCGTAAGTCCCCTACTTACGAAAAATAAATGTACTCCATTGTGCAAGCCTACCGCTAGTGGAGACATTACATTCTTGGGAAGGAGACAGTCATCCACACTGATCATAAGCCATTGCAGTTCATGTAGACACAAGGAAAATTGTAGAATGACCTCTATCATAAGAGGTCCACATACTTGTAGCAATTCCACCTCAACATCAAGTATAAAAAAGGAAGCACCAATTGCATCACTGATTTCCTCAGTAGACCGCCAGTCACAACACTCACCACGATGCTAGAATCTTGCAGCCATGAGACATCTGGATGGCCCCAAATCTATGAGACAGACCCTGACTTCACCACCACCTACCAAATGTTGGGTGCAAACGCAGTTGTCGATAATTCCCATCTTTAGGATGGGTTGTTGTGTCGTTTGGGCCATATCCGTGTTCCATCAAGTGAGCGAGTGAAGCTGATCTGGGAAGCCCACTCCAATCGGGTGACAGGACACTTCGGTGTCGAAAAGACAGTGGCGATGCTACAGAAACATTTATACTGGCCAAAACTTCGACAGGAGGTCAACAAGTATATCAGGTCCTGCACTTCCTGCGTTATTGCCAAACTGACCACTAAGAAACAAGGCCTGTACACCCCTCTTCCTACTCGTGATAGGCCATGGGAATCCATCTCAATGGACTACATGTCGGGCCTCCCATCCACCAAGCGGGTAAATGATTGTGTTTTTGTGGTTTTTGATCACTTTTCTAAGATGGCGATTATGGTTTCTTGCAAGAAGAGCATCGCAGCAGAGGCCACTGCCAAGCTCTTCTTTGAACGAGTCTGGGTACATTTTGGAATCCCACAAACCGTTGTCTCATATCAGGATAGTCAATTTCTCAGCACATTCTGATCAAGCCTCTGGTCACTGCTGGACACCAAGCTCACCAAATCCATGACCTTCCACCCCCAAACAGATGGCCAAACCGAGGTTGTAAATCAAATGATTGTGCATATCCTTCACATGTATAATTCAAAGCACCCTCGCACATGAGATGAGAGTCTTCCCTATGTACAACATAGCTACAACCGATCCCTACATAGCTCAACCAGCCACAACACCTTTCAGGTGGGTTTGGGATTCCAACCATTGGATCCCATAGATGTTGCACTTCCCCTTATGGTCACCTCAACCGACTCATTTCCTGCTCCAACTGAAGCTGACAAATCCACCCAGTTCATTGAGTAGATCCAACACATCCACCAACAGGTTTAGGATATCCTACAGAAGTCCAATGACAAGTACAAACAACACCATGATCAACATCGGGTGCCACATAAGTTTCAGGTGGGCGACAAAGTTTGGTTGCACTTGCAGAAAGAACGCCTTACAGGACCCCATAAGAAGCTTCACCCACTCTGTTATGAGCCATACACTATCAACAAGGCCATGGGGGATAATTCTTTTGAGCTCAACATTCCTCCTTTCCTTGGCTTGCACCCAGTGTTCAACGTGGATCTCCTTTGCCCTTATTTCCCACCATTATTGGACACCTTAGAAGTAGTAGAACAACTGACACCAACAGAGCTCAACCCTGACTGCATACAACATGAATCCAATGATCAGATTGTGGACACACAAAACAAGGGCACTCGACAACAAAGGATCCATCTTTATCGAGTTGTCAAAGCATGACAACTCTTGCACCAAGGCAAGTGGCTCACCTGGGGCCAAATTCAACATAAATTTCCTCATCTGATGGGGGACCTCAACGAAATGGAGACAATTGCTTCCTAAGGAGGGAGGATTGATCCAGATGGATATCGGTGGCCACCCACCTTTTCCAACTGGCTCAAATCATTTTTCTGACCATTTTGGCAATTTACTATTTTTAGCAGTTTTAACTTCTGGGGCCATTTTGAGGGCCTAAATGAAGGTTTTTCGGGATCAAGCTTCTCAATGATAGATGAAGGAATATTGATCCCCCAAAATGAATCTCCTCGATGATACCTTTCCAACGGGATATCACATGCCTAAAACGGAGATCGTATGCAAAAGTTATGACCCCAGGAAGTTGATGTACCAACTTACCCAAATGGGGCCCACATGACTTTTGGCGCTTCATCTCCTAGGGTTAGGTTTTTGGATGTCTATGGTTTTTGGCATTCTTGTTTATTGTAAAAATGCCTTTAGAGCCTCATTGTAATCTTCTTCTTGTGAATGCATGCAGCCGTCACATCTCTTCTCAAAGATAAGATGCCACCATTCCAACAGGCTTGTTTCCGCTGCATTTTACAGTTTCAGCTTATTTCATTATTGAATAGAAAACCAGTTTTACTGTATCTTTATTATTTTGTGTTAAGCACCTGTTAATAATCTGTATTCATTTCATTCTACTCATAAAATCTGGATCACAATGTTCGTACCATAATGAATGAAAGGCAATAAAGTGCTTGGAAACATATTGTATTACAAACAAAGGATACAACACACCCTCCGCAAAGGAACCCATAGATGAGACAATATGAGCCCTTGATATGTGAATAACCCCATGCCCAAACATTATACCCCCAAAATCCACCTCATACTCATTGCCTAATATATATAGAGTATTCTTTGGAAACATTCCTTGACTTAAGGATTGGCTTACCCAATAGGGCACCATGACACCCCTCCCATACCTAAATTTGAAAAAACTTATAAGGTCTTTGAGCATTTGTTTAATTTGAAAAGGGGGGATTTGATGCACATGTTTGGGTGGTTCTTGTATTAAATGTGGATTACTTGGAATTATTCATGTGACTTGTGGACCCTTGGAGAGCGTACTTGTTTGTCTTTACAGGACCTTGCCCAGAGGATGGATGCTACAACCCATGTATGGGTGACCATTGATGATGAGAATTTCACTTTGAGAGTGGAGGAAATTACCTTTGGAGGCTCCCTAGAATCACCAGAGGATGAGATTTCACCCTCTCCCACTTGGATGTTTGCCTTTTGAGGCCTGTGACATCACTTCTTATCCCTTGACATCACCTTGGAGGGTTAGGATTTGATGGATGAGATGGTTCCAAAGGTGGCTTGATAGGAGGATAACCATGGCAAGACACTTTGGCACATAAGAGCATGAAACATTATTTTTGGAGGCCCAATGTCCCCCTCCTCATGCTAGACGTTGCACTTGGAGGGCCTATATCACCCCTCTAGAGCATGACGTCACCCTTCTAGGGTTTTATTTCATGTAAGATTTTATTTTGATATATTGTAAGGGAAAATTAAAGGGGCCGACCCTGTTATATTTTGTAGTTAACAATTTATGTCTACAAATAGTTCAAGGTAGCTCCGTATAAATAAATCACCTTGACATTTCATTTTATGATCATATTTCCTCACATTTGTGAGAGAACAAGTAATCTGAGGCCGGAGTGACCTTGTTACCAATCTTTACTCGGTTATATGCCACTCCATTAAAGGTCAGATTTAAGATCATTTTTATTGAACTTGATTGTGTTAAAAGGTGAAATTTAAGTGATTAAGAGGCTTGAATCCAAATTGAATTAATCTTGGTAAAGAATCTTATTAACTTGCATGTTCCATTTACTTAATGCATCCAACAACTTAAATGTGGAAATAATGAAGCATAATAAACATTAGTTAAGCAGTCACACATAAGGACAAGAGAATAAAAAATTGTTAATGGAGTTCACCCCAGGTGGGCTACGTCTCCAGGTTTCGCTCAACCGCGTAGCCACTTTATTCTCCTCTTTCACCAGATATGTAGTGTTGACCGTCGGAATAGGGGCGACTGTCGAGCCGACATACCCCCATATTCTGACGATCAAGTCTCCATATCTGGTAGAAATATTAAAACGACCAAAAAAATCTGACACCTCCACAAATCTTGGCAGCCACACCACGTATTTTGGCGACCACTCCACAAAACTCGACAACTATATCCCATCACATCTGAACGAGGTTGGACTGTACAATGGTCAAATATTATATTTGGCGGGAAGGTTCGGTCATATGCCAAAAAATTGATATATGGTTAAACCATATACCATGTATATGATATTGTTATAACAAAATTTTAAAAGGGTTTCCGAAGAGTTTGACCCTTAGATCTCTCCTAACTAAATCCAAAACTTAGCCACGGTTTCCAATAGACCACGGGGTCAGACTTGGTAAGTCCGCCCCAAAATTATTACTTAAACCCATGTTGCCAGAGCTCGGGAGAATCCTTGCACCAAAAGGTTGTACGAAGGCATGGAAAACAATGCAGAGTAGCATTTATTGCAGGTCTGGTGGCACGTGTTATGAGGCAGAGAACCCAACAGGGGCCTGGAGGTGACTTTGTCTGTTTGAGATGATTTGATAGTTATTCCTACACGATTTCGCGCCACGATTGCAATGGAAACATCTATTTCTGCATCAGAACTATGGATCATAAGACTTGTGGCAGAAAACCCAATGTAAGCATGGTGCTTTTGTAATTTTGGTTTCTTTATGATATTTTGCAAAAGATATAAGCGTGGAGTGTTGCAACAATACCTAATCCATTCCAAGAAAACTCATCATTCTATCCTTTGCAGGTAAATCGAGGCAGTGTAGTACTGGAGAGTCTATTTTGGCACTTTGTAAAAAAGTAGCCAATATTATAGTCAAAGGTCTCAGTTTAGTGAGACAAATGCATTGACAATATTTGTGCTTGAATCTGGTCAGCGGATTAAAAGATGATAGTTGCTTCTATTTGTGAGAGGGTCCTTATTCTTCCACATATTGTGAGAACTTTCCCTTAGATTGTCCATGGAGATTGCCTCATTTCATGAGAGACTTTGCCACATGTTGTGAGAAACTTCTCTTTACACATAAGAGCACTTCTTTGATGTTGTCACTAGGAGTGGGACTACATCCCTTTTATTTGTAAAGGAGAAGCATATTTCAAAGAGAATGATAAAGAAACTAATCGGTTGAGCAAAGCACAGAGATGTATCCCACCTGGGGTGAACTCCGTTAAGAACTGGTGATTATCTTGTCCTTATGTGTGAGTACTTATCTCATGTTTATTATGCTTCGTTATTTTCGCAGTTAAGTTGTTGGATGCATTAAGTAAATGACACATGAGAGTTAATAAGCTTCTTTACCAATATTAATTCAATTTGGATTCAAGCCTCTTAATCACTTCAATTTCACCTTTTAACACAATCAAGTTCAATAAAACCGATCTTAAATCTGACCTTTAATGGAGTGGCATAGAACCGAGTAAATATTGGTAACAGGGTCACCCCGATTTTAGATCAACAATCTGGAAATTTTTTCTATATTGGAGTTATTGGCTCTTTTCTCTCATGCACTATCTCTTGGAGGTCAAGTGTGGATGCTTCTTTGCTGATTTTTGGATGAAATTGCTACAATTAGAGTTAACTCTTGTGATATCTTGGTGAAGTAAGTAAATTTGAGCAATTTTATTTCATAATATTAAATGTTTCATGGTGAATTTTACTTGTTCATGCTAGATGTATTTCTTGGTGAAACCCTAAGAGAGGAGCATAAATACTTCCTCCTCTCACAATGCTAATTTTGTCCTAAATTCTGAAGAAATCCTAGCTATGGCTAGACTCCTAAATCCCTAAAGTGATAGCACTTTAGGATTTTGACCCTAGACTCTTGATTGTGACCTAGTTGAAGTACCTAAGAAGGGAGAAAAGGTTGCTAGATCCCAAAAGTGCTTGCACTCTAGCAATCCTTCTCCTCAAGGTTTAAACCCTAAATCCCTAATGGTCTAGCACCTTAGAGTTTAAATCCCTACCTCTTATCCTTTTCTAGCTTCATATCCAAACATATTGTATTGTTGTTGTAAAGAATCCATAGCCCTCAAAGGCACTAATATTTAAGCACTCTTATGGTGAAAGTGATGAACAAACTCTCTATTTTAATTCTCTCAAGCTTCCTACTAACTTTACTAACCCTATATTAAGCTAATTGACTAATAATCTTTCTATTGTTGAAAAAAATTTCTACAACCATCGTAACATACTCTAACTTGTTTGATGCAGGAGAATCGTCAGCGAGCATGCATGGCAGGACAACTCAACACCTTGGAATCATTTCAGAATCTTAAACACTGGTGTTTTGTAAGTTTTAAACCTGCGAAGTAAAGCAATGCATATAAATTCTTAAGCAAAATAGAAATTAATCAATGGCTCATTCACATAGTACACGAAGATTTATACCGGAAACCCTCAACCAAGGAAAACCTTTTTTATATTCATTATATCGAATTTCACCATTCACCATATAATATATACAATGTTTTTAGGTATTCTGTAGAAAACAAAACCCTAATTCCTTAATCCAGGATTAATTTAGAAAACCACTAAAAATAACAAAAACCGCCCAAAAAAAAATCGAGGCGCTGTCGCTCATTGCCGAGCAATGCCCGTAACTAGGGGGGGGCATACATGTCCCCCCCTGGGACCCCCCCTATGAAGCACCCAACGCACACGACACAAAGAGAACTACTAGGGGGATCGTCAGATGCAGTTGTCGAACCTAATGCACCCTCACACACACATGCAAAGAATATAACATATACCCAACATTCTACCACTTGTTGTTTTCTTTGCATCCAGGGGTCCAAAGGGTTATATAGTCAACAATCCAGGGCAGCAATGCCCATTGTTACTCTGCACCAGGAGAACTTTTTTGTGTTCACAGACTTTGTCAATAAATCTGCAACATTCTTCAAAGTGTCAACCTTTTCCAACAACACCTTCTTTTCCTCAACCATGTCTCTCACAAAGTGATACTGAACATCAATATGCTTTGTCTTCGAATGATAAGCTGGTTTCTTTTCCAGGAATATTGCAATCTGACTATCACAATCTAATCTCACTGTTTTTTGTACCAACCCAATACCCGAACACAATATATGTAACCATATTGCTTCATTGCTTGCATGAGTGGTTGCCATGTATTCAACTTTTGTAGTTGAGAGTGCTACTACAACTTGTCTTTTTCTCATCCAATTGATTGCTCCTCCAAATAGGTTAAACACATACCCATTTGTAGATCTTCTACAATTCATATCTCCAGCCCAGTCTGCATCAACAAAGCCATGTATGTCCACCACTTTGTCCAATCTCGGTCTTCCTTGGTAGCACAATCCATAATTGGTAGTGCCACGCAAATACCTGAAGACCCTCTTTACTGTTGTCCAATGCTCCTTCCCAAGTTTTGACATATACCTCCTCAAAACTCCCACTGCATGTGCAATGTCCCGTCTAGTACAGACCATTGCATACATCAAACTGCCAACTGCACTGGCATACAGAACATGGGACATGTCCTCTTCTTCTTTTTGTGTCTTGGGA
>ML792276.1:198250-223835 GCA_009831015.1 Picea engelmannii | reverse complement strand
ATAACAAGGATGAAACTACAACCAAATTATCCCAAGAGTCTGACAAAGAACATAACAAAGTAATACACTTATCTTCTTCTGCAATCATAATATTAACAGAGACAAGTTGACTTACCAGAGTATTAAAGGCATTTAGATGTTATGTCACATAATCTCCATCTTCCATCCTAAGATGATACAACTTCTTTTGAAGAAACAACTAGTTTACTAGGGACTTTGATTGATACAAATTCCCCAACTTATCCCATAGTTCCTTGGATTTAGATTCTCCCGAGACATTCAACAACACTGAATCTGCCAGGCAGAGTCGAATAGTACTCCTTGCTCTTATGTCCAACTTCTCCCAATCTTCCTTTGACATACCAGTAGGTGGTGTACTAGTAGTTTGTGTACTAGTATGTTGTGTACCGGTATCTTGTGTGCTAGTAGACGGTGTACCAATAGGTTGTGTACCAGGATCCACAACGATCCATTGTTATTTGTCTACAAGAAGGTCCTCCATCTTGAGCTTCCATAGCTCAATTTTTTTACCATTGAACTTCTCTATCTCGATTCTAGATGAGCTCACCATTCCTCTTTCTATACTCGAATCTCCATTGCAAAAGCTCCCACTAAACCCATGTTTATCACAGACCCAAGATAAACTTGATCTATCAAGACTGAGCCAAACCCTCAACAACAAAGGCGTCCCTCTGAAGCCAAAAACGAGCTCTGATACCACATGTAACTTTTAAATCTACAAAATAAAGAAATGCATATATATTCTTAAGAAAAACAAAAATTAATCAATGGCTCATTCACATAGTACACTGAGATTTATACTGGAAACCCTCAACTGGGGAAAACCTTTCTTATATTCATTATATCGAATTTCACCATTCACCATACAATATATACAATGTTTTTAAGTATTCTGTATAAAACAAAACCCTAATCCCTTAATCCGGGATTAATTTAGAAAACCGCTAAAAATAGCAAAAACAACCAAAAAAAAAATTGGGGCGTTGCCCCAGGCTATCGCCTGTTATCGAACATTTCACCTAACCAGGGGGCCCATACCTAGCCCCCTCTGGGACCCCCCTAGGAAGCGCCCAGTGCACACGACACAAAGAGAACTACTAGGGGGATTGTCCAACGCAGTTGTCGAACCTGACGTGCCCTCACACACATGCAAAGAATATAACATATACCCAACACGTTTACTGCGAATCTTTTGGAGATGATTGAAAAATGGAATAATATCAAACGCATGGAATTTGAATGATCACGAGTGATCTGGGAGTTTTCACTCCTAGTCTTGAATGTAAATGAACTAAGGTAGAAGTTAGGTTTTTTTTTCGAGTAGATGAGTAGTTGGGGGGAACCCTAAGAATCCTCTAAGATAAATATAGGTTTTGTACGCCCAAATGAGGCTGCTGAGAGTTAGTAGGAAATTTCTAAATTTTTAGTTGTCGTTTTGATCATAACTGTAGCCATTTACTTTTGAATGGATATAACAGAGGAAAATTGATCCAATGCATGGTGTTGTTATTGTTTTCAATTCCCTGTTATTGTTGTTTTCATGAATGAATGAATTTCGTTACGGATATATGAAATTGTGAGATGTTTGCATAAGTTTCAATTATATCTCTTTGATTGAGTCTGTGCAAGGTGTGCACATAGTCTGGAAGGAGTGCGTTGACGAAATCTGTTTCGATTCTGAAGCTCAGAAGAGATAGTGCCAAACTTTCCCTTTCCAAGGAGTGCAAAGTTACTGTTGCACGGCGTGCACAGTCGCCCGCAAGAACCCAAACCTTGCGTAAGAATTTTTTGCAAGGAGTGCACAGATCTGAAATTTGACTAAGTGTCGAAGTGGCTCTTTAAGAAGTCAAAGGAGCAGAAGGCGAGAAATCTCAAGAGAGATAGAGGGAAATATCTTCAAAGAAAGTAAGAATTTTGAAGGTTTCCTGAATCGCCGGCTAAGATTTGTCCAAGAGGGAGTGGAGATCATTCCAGATCGTTGGGTCTAGGCAAGATGCGTGAGCTTTAAGTTTCTTGAAGCACATAGTATAATGGACTGCCAAAGTTCTGAAGTCCCAAAGTGACTAGGAACCGTCCATCGTCAAGAGGGACAGGTGGCCCAAGATCCACAACTTCGGAAGATTGTAGACGAGGAGGAAGTGAAGTCGCCGAAGTAAATCCCGACCATTGGTCCTCAAGGGAAGTATGTGCCAACAGATCTGAGACTCCGAAAAATCTCACTTCGAGGATTTTGGTTGAGAATTGAAACTCCTGAAACCCAAAATCTGAAGTGAATTCTGACCATCTGATTCAGAGCGACAGATCGTGAGTTTTGGGAGGAAGCAAAGGTGGGGTGTTGAGACTCCTGTTGTCTAAATAGCCAAATTATTTGGGGACCATCGATCTATAGGAGGACATGTGTCAACGGATCATGTGTTCTGGATAAAACGCTACGGGAAAAAAAAAGCGAGCAAGGAGAAGTTTGAGAATTGAAATTTCCGAACCCTGGAAATCCAAAGTGAATCTCAGTCATCTGATTCAGAGGATACACAATAGAAATATGCGCACTTCGAAGGAAGGTGAAATTTTAGGGTTGAGTTTTTTGAAGCCCGAAGACCCAAAGCAGTCATATCCGTCGATCTGCAGGAGACACACGTCAATAGATCACAAGCTTCAGATAAAATCATTTCGAAAAAGGATTGAAAGTTGAGTTCTCTGAAGTCCAAAGACCCAAAGAAATCATAGTCATCGATCTACGAGAGACACATTTCAATAGATCACGAGCTCCAGGTGGAAGGATTGAGGAGAAAACAAGGTTTGAGAATTGAAAGTCCCGAAGCCCGAAAGGCGAAATCGATCTCGACCTTCGATTTGGAGGGGGAACGCATTGGCAGATCGTAGAGATCTAGGACGACATGATCCAGTAGAAAGGAAGAAAGCGAGATGGATTTGAACCATTGATCGAGAGGATCCACCCGATATCGTGAGATTGACGGTCACGCTTGATTGCGGGGCTAGAAAGTGCTCGTACGTTAAAATTTCGAGGGTGGGCCGCAATCAGAACCACGGTAATGGAAAAGGGGTACGTGCTAGAGGTAAATTGCGGGGAGAAAAGCGGGTTGATCCCAAACCACTCTTGGGAACACCTGCAATCATGCATTTACACAAGGACATAGCCCGAGGTCACATGCAGGAAGGGGCTAACGAAACAGGAGCTTGCGCCTGAAACCTGTGAGTTCAGCAGTGTGAAGAAAGAGGTCACAGGTGCCATAGAACTTGCACCAGAGGACAAAAAGGGCCTGTGTTAATTCATAAGTGAGACCATTAATGTCTCATATATCCAATTTGGATCAGAATTGAAGATACTTGACCGGGAGGTCGCGCAGCCCTTAAGAGAGAAGGGGGTCTACATCAAATGGTATTAGAGATGAATTTTTGCTTGCAGACAACAGGCAAAGAAGAGGAGACAAAGGATATAAAAGGTGTACTCTGTGTGTGAGAGATAGTCAACACAATGCCACCGAGGAGACGAGTGGAGCCACCTTTATCCAATCGTGTTGTAGAAAGAGAAATGTGATAGCTTCATTCAAGACTAGAGGCGATGGAGGCAGCGCAGAGGAGGGCACTTGATGTTGGAGACATCAACGATGGAGAGAGTGAAGAAGTATAATTCGAAGAAGATGCAGGGGAATTTTTTTCCAAAGAACGCTTGTTGAGAGAAGTTGTTATATTGGGAGCTAGAGCTAAGATAGAGGTCCCAATGTATGAAGGCAATTTGGATGCTGAAGAGCTACTGGATTGGATAAGATCCATGGAAAAATATTTCGACTATGAATATGTTGATGAGGAGAAAAGGATGAGACATGTTGTCACCAGGATAAAAGGACATGCAAAACTATGGTGGGATGAACTACAGGCTGAGAGGAGAAGCAAGGGAAAACAAAAGATAAAGAATTGAGACAGAATGGTAGCCAAGTTTAAGGCTAAATTTATGACCAAATATTATCAGATCAATTTGTTCAAGAAGCTGCCAAACATGAGACAGAAGGGTATGACAGTTAAAGAGTACACAAAGGAGTTCTACAAGCTGAACATCAAAACTGGACAAAGAGAGAAATATGAAGAAAAAGTTGCTAGGTATATAAATGGCCTGAGGTATGAAATCCAGGATGAGATCAGCATGATGTCAGTGAGGACAATGGAGGATGCTTATCAATTTGTACTGAAGGCAAAGGAGAAGTTGGCCAGAAAAAAAAGCCAATGAGGTAGAGGTAGGAGCCCGGACCCGAACAAAGGGAAGGGAGTTTCCCATGACAAGGCACATAAATCCAAAGACGAGACTAAGAAACCACACATTCACTCGAAAAGAGGAGGAAGTTCCCAAGGAATACAAGGTGATGGAAGAAGTTCTTCTATAGGAAGAGGAAGAAGCAGAGGAGGAGAAGTAAGGTGCTATGCATGTGGAAAGACAGGGCACATGTCTTGGGAATGTCCCGAGAAAAATAAAGAAGGAGGAGGTGAAGCTCACATTTAGGAAGCACGGAGAAGGAATGTTGAAGAAAAAGGAGCAGAGGATGGAACATCCCTGATGTTGAGAAAGGTTCTCTTAAAACTAGAGGCAGGAGGTGAAAAGCCAGTGCAGAGGAACAATCTATTTCGGAAAACTTGCAAGACTAAAGACAGAGTATGCAAGGTGATAATTGAAAATGGGAGCACTGATAACTTAGTATCCACAAAGATGGTGGAGAAATTGGAGCTGGAGACAACTGCACATCTGAATCCATACAAAGTATCATGGTTGCAGAATGGACACCATGTAATGGTTACTAAACAATGCCTTGTTGAATTTAACATAGGAGGATGTAGAGATGAAATTATATGTGATGTAATTCCCATGGATGTATGTCATATCTTGTTGGGAATACCATGGAAATTTGACAGGAATGTCATTCATGATGGGAGGAAGAATACATACACCTTAGAGAAGAATGGTATGACACACATGTTGTTGCCAATAGAAGAGAAGAAAGTGAAAGAGGAAGCCAACAAAATCATACTTCTAATGAGCGGGAAGGAACTCCTGAAAGAAGTCAAGAAAGAATAGGAGATGCAGTTTGTTGTGGTGAGGAAACCTAGATTTATCCTTACAAGTACTTCGATGGATGATTTACCAGAATTTTTTTAGGAATTATTGGATAATTTTGCTGACATAGTGGTCTATGAGTTGCCTAACTAATTTCCACCCATTAGAATTAGCATCCATCATATTGATTTGATACCAGGAGCAAGTCTACCAAACAAAGCAGCATACAGACTGACACCTCAAGAGAATGAGGAGGTAAAGAACCAAGCCCATGAATTGTTAGACAAGGGTTTAGTCAGAGAGAGCTCGAGTCCATGCGCAGTGCCAACTATGTTGAGTTTAAAGAAGGATGGAGGATGGAGAATGTGTAGAGACTCAAAAGCCATTAACAAGATCACCATCAAGTATAGATTCCATTTGCCAAGAATGGATGATTTAATGGACTATTTAAGTGGAGAAAATTTATTTTCTAAGATAGATTTGAAAAGTGGATATCACCAGATAAGAATGAGAGAAGGTGATGAGTGGAAGACAGTCTTTAAGACAAATGAAGGTTTGTATGAGTGGCTTGTTATGCCATTTGGATTAACAAATGCCTCGAGTACTTTTATGAGGTTGATGAATTAAATACTGAAAGAGTTCATTGGCAAGTTCGTGGTTATATACCTGGATGATATATTGGTCTTTAGCAGGACTAAAGCGGAGAATTTGAGACACCTAACACTAGTGATGAGGAGACTACAACAGGAGAAGTTGTTGATAAACCTGAAGAAGTCCTCTTTTATGAAGATAGACTCATTTACTTGGGTTTTTTGATCTCTTCAAATGAACTAAAGATGGATCTAGAGAAGGTGAAAGTAATCAAAGAATGACCATCACCAAGGAGTATGTTTGAGGTAAGAAGCTTCCATGGATTATAAAGTTTCTATAGGAAGTTCATCAAATATTTCAGTGGGATTTGTGCACCAATGATGGATACAATGAAGAAGAGGCACAAGTCTTTTAAATGGACAGAGGAGGTCAAGAGGAGCTTCAATATACTGAAGGAGAAAATAGTAGAACGACCAATTCTGGTCTTACCAAATTTTGGAAAGACATTTCAAGTGAGATGTGATGCAAGTGGAGTTGCAATTGGAGCAGTTTTGAGCCAAGATAATAGGCATGTTTCATATTTCAATGAGAAGTTGAATGAGACTAAGAGAAAATACTCCACATATGATAAGTATTTTTATGCCATAATTCAAGCCTTGAAGAAATGGAGGCACTACCTTGTTCCACGGGAATTTGTCTTGTATAGTGACAACCAAGATTTGAATTGGAGGCATGCAAAGTGGATTGAGTTTTTGCAGAATTTTAATTTTTTCATAAAACATATTGTTGGGAATGCTAACAAAGTTGTTGATGCATTAAGAAAGGGATGTTTGATTCTGCGGGATTTTCAGGTGAAGACATTGGGATTTGAACACCCGAAGGATATGTATTGTGATGATCTAGATTTCAAGGAAGCATACGAAGCATCTGCAAATCCTGTGTTGAGAGATAGGAGCCAGTGGACAAAGTATATGATTCAAGAGGTATTTTTGTTCAAGGGAAATTAGTTGTGCATACCAAAATGTTCAATAAGGGATAACATTTTGAAGGAAAAGCATAGTGGAGGATTGGTTGGACATTTCAGCCACGATAAAACATTTGCACAGTTGAGCAGTTCATACTATTGGCCAGGTATGAGAACATAAGTGATAAAATTTGTGAACATATGTAGAATATGCCAACATGCAAAGGGTAAAAGACAAAACATTGGATTGTATCAAACATTCCCAATACCAGAGAGGCCTTGGGATGCAATAAGCATGGATTTTGCGTTGGGATTGCCAAGAATACAAAGAGGATGTGATTCCATATTTGTGGTGGTGGATAGATTTTCAAATATTGCACACTTTATCCCATGTCAGAAGACTAGTGATGCAACACATGTTGCAAATTTGTTTTTCGAGGAAGTTGTGAGACTTCATGGACTACACAGGAGCATTGTCTCAGAAAGAGACACTAAATTTGTTGGTCATTTCTGGAGAACACTATGGAAGAAGTTGGGGACAAATTTGTCCTTCAGCTCAGCTTATCACCCTCAGATAGATGGACAGACTGAGGTGGTAAACAAAATTTTGGTAAACTTAATGAGGACTCTGGTCACTGAGCATCATAATCAGTGGGATTAGATTCTTCCACAAGAAGAATTTGCATACATTGACTCACCAAACATGAGCACTGGAAAGAGCCCATTAAAAATATTGTATGGAATGCAACCAAGGGGAGTATCTGAGTTGAGAGACCTTGAACAGAGTGATATCAAAAGCGCTGGAGCAGAAGATTTTGCTGCAGAAATGCAGAAGCTCCATAGCCAAATCAGAGGACAATTGCAAAGCTCTAGCCAAGAGTACAAGCACAGAGTTTATCAACATCACAGGGAACTTCAATTTGAAGTAGGAGATCAGGTTCTGGCACATCTCGGGAAAGAAAGGTTCCCTAGGGGAACATATAACAAGTTAAATATGAAGAAGATAGGGCCATGTAAGATCTTAAGGAAGTTTGATGTAAACGCCTATGAGATTGAGCTGCCAGATGATGTGGTCATATCATCCATATTTAACGTTTCAGACATGTACCCTTACAGGGAAGATGACACAGAGGGATCAGAAGATCAAGAGAAGATTCAGTGGGATAAACAGATGCCTATAGCAGAAAAACCACAGATGGAGAAGATTGTTGATTAGAGGATTGGAAAAAAGACCATGAGGAAGACCTATTTTGAATATTTGGTCAAGTGGAAGGGACACCCAATAAAAGATGCCATTTGGGAAAATGAAGTTGATATCCAGAAGCATGGAAAGTCGGTGCAAGAGCTCATGGATAAGATTCCATGAATTTTTGTCCAGGGGAGTATGATGTAGGAGCATCGTCAGCGAGCACGCGTGGAAGGACAACTCAACACCTTGGAATCATTTCAGAATCTTAAACGCTAGCGTTTACTGCGAATCTTTTGGAGCTGATTGAAAAACGAAAGAAGATCAAACACTTGGAAGTTGAATGATCATGAGTGATATGGGAGTTTTCACTTCAAGTATTGAATGGAAGTGAACTAAGGTAGTAGTTAGGTTTTGTTTTCGAGTAGACGAGTAGTCGGGGGGAACCCTAAGAACCCTCTGAGATAAATAGAGGTTTTGTACACCCAAATGAGGCTGCTGCGATTTATTAGGAAATTTCTGAATTTTTAGTTGTTGTTTTGATCATAACTGTAGCCATTTACTTTTGGATGGATATAACAGAGGAAAATTGATCCAATGCATGGTGTTGTTATTGTTTGCAATTCCTTGTTATTGTTGTTTTCATGAATGAATGAATTTCATTATGAATATATGAAATTGTGAGATGTTTGCATAAGTTTCAATTGTATCAATTTGATTGAGTCTGTGCAAGGTGTGCACACAGTCTGCAAGGAGTGCATTGACATAATCTGTTTCGATTATGAAGCTCATAAGAGATAGCGCGAAACTTTACCTTTGCAAGGAATGCAAAGTGATTGTTGCAAGGTGTGCACAGTCGCCCACAAGAACCCAAACCTTGCATAAGAATTTGTTGCAAGGAGTGCACAGATCCGAAATTCGACTAAGTGTCGAAGTGGCTCTTTAAGGATTCAAAGGAGCAGAAGGCAAGCAATCTCATGAGAGATAGCGGGAAATATCTTCAAAGAAAGTAATAATTTTGAAGTTTTCCCGAATCACTGGCTAATATCCGTCCAGGAGGGAGAAGAGAGCATTTTAGATCGCTGGATCTGGGAAAGATGCATGATCTTTAAGTTTCTTGAAGTGTAGAGTAGAGCAAACTACCAAAGTTCCAAAGTCCCAAAGTGACTAGGAATCATCCATCGTCAAGAGGGACAGGTGACACGAGATCCACAATTTTGAAAGATTGTGGACGAGGAGAAAGTGGAATTGCCGAAGTAAATCCTGATTGTTGGTCATCAGGAAGAGTACGTGTCAGCAGATCTGAGACTCCAGAAAATCTCACTTCAAGGATTTTGGTTGAGAATTGAAACTCCCGAAACCCGAAATCTAAAGTGAATCCTGACCATCAGATTCAGAGCAACCCATGGCGACAAATCGTGAGTTTCAGGAGGAAGTGAAGGTGGGGTGTTGAGACTCTCACAGTCTAAATAATCAAAGTAGTTGGGGACCTTTGATCTGTAGGAGGACACGCGTCAATTGATTGTGTGTTCCAGATAAAACGCTCTGGGAAAACAAAAAAGCGAGCAAGGAGAAGTTTGAGAATTGAGATTTTTGAACCCCGGAAATCCGAAGTGAATCTCAACCATCTGATTCAGAGGAGACGCGATAGAAATCTATGGACTTCGAAGGAAAGTGAAAGTTGAGGGTTGAGTTTTTTGAATCTCGAAGACTCGAAGCAGTCATAGTCCTCAATCTGCAAGAGACACGTTTCAATAGATCGAAAGCTTCGGATAAAAGCATTTCATAAAAGGATTGAAAGTTGAGTTCTCCGAAGTTCGAAGACCCGAAGAAATTGTAGTCGTCGATCTATGAGATACATGCATCAATAGATTGTGAGATCTAGGTGGAAGCATTGTGAAGAAAACAAGGTTTGAGAATTGAAACTCTCGAATCCTTAAAGGCGGAATCGATCTCGACCGTCGATTTGGAGGGGGCACATGTCGGTAGATCATGAAGATCTAGGAAGGCGTGATCCAGAGGAAAGGAAGAAAGGGAGATGGATCTGAACCTTTGATCGAGAGGATCCACCCAAGATTGGGAGATCAACGTTCATGCTTGATTTCGGGGCTAGAAAGTGCTCGGACGTTAAAATTTCGAGAGCGGGCCGCAATCGAAACCATGGTATCGGCAAAGGGGTATGTGGCAGCTGGAGGTAAATTGCGGGGAGAAAAGAGGGTTGATCCCAAACCACTCTTGGGCATGCCTGCAATCGTGCGTTTAAGCAAGGACATAGCCCAAGGTCACATGCGGGAAGGGGCTAATGGGAGAGGAGCTTGTGCCTGAAACCTATGAGTTCAACAACATGAAGAAAGAGGTTGTGGGTGCCATAGAACCTACACTAGAGGACAAAAAGGGCATGTGTTAATTCGTAAGTGAGACCATTAAGGTCTGAGAGAGAAAATTCATCTCAGAATTGAAGATCCTTGATCGAGAGGTTGCGCAGCCCTTAGGAGAGAAGGGGGTATGCATCATTGTTGCATACATCACTCTAATAGTGGCCTAACATACCCAGAGATTGCATCTAACAATTGGACAATGTTATGTTGATTTAATGCTAAGTTTTCATAGTGAATTGTTGTAATTCTGAAGTGTACTAATTGTCTCTATTATAATTATTTCATTGTTGTTGTCCTACTATTAATTGTTGCAATTTCATGACAGCCGTAGAAAACTTCATTGTCTAGTGTCTTAAAGAGGTATTATTTGCATGCTTGTAATTGGAAATCATCATCTATATGCTACAAGTATTCTTGTTCTGGGAAGGTACTCAAACCATCTTATTACCTCTTATTTCTCCTTAACCTAGACCTTGACTTGGGTGATCAAGAGAGGGGGTGGTAGGCTTGGCTAACAAACTTGTTACTTTGATCCCTTTAGGTCACCGGGGAAGCTTCCCTTGTGGTGGACCTCCTCCATCACTAAAACGAGGGGATTTCTTACTAAGGTGACAGTGGTAGGATTTCCCGTAGTTACGCAAGATTTGGGGATCTTGTGTTGGGATTTGCACAACTACAAATCCTGCAATAACATGCCATATATGGGAGAGCACTAATATATTTTTGTATTTTTTTACATAAAATTGATATTGTATAAAAAATGATTAAACCTTGTTGGGTGCATCTTAAATAGTGACACATCGATGCAGTTACGGTTTAAGATACGCTAATTAGAGTATCTTTAGAATTGATTAAACCAATATTTTATCACATAATAGTAATAACAACCTCCAATGTGTTGATAATGAGAACACATTGTTGCACCCTATATGGGAGCACATCGATAAGTTTTTGTGATTTTTTAAAAATAAAATCGATATTGTATAACAAAATGTCTAAACATTATTCTATGTGTTTTATATAGTGACGCACAAGTGCACATACAATTCAAAGACGCACCAATTAGAGTATATATAGAATTGATTTAAACCAATAATTTGTGATAGAATAGTGATAACGATTGCGAGTGCACCTATTATGGGAACACATCGGTGCACTATATATGTGAGCACATCAGGGATCCTAAGATGATATAAGTGCATTCACCAAAAAACCTTTGGTAAAACCTCTAGTCATCCGCCTCTACTAGAAACGTCTATTATAAATAGAGAAGGGAGATTTTTTAGGAGGGAGGTTCAACAAAAATTTCCGCTATAATATGTTTTCCTTTTAGTGCCAGTTGTAGTGTTGCGTGGGATGTACAATTATTATTCCCGACCATCTATTTAGAGTGTTTCATTATGTCATAGATAGCATAAATGGGAAATAATGAATATTACATGGTTGTGAAGCCTTCTAAAAACTATTCCATAACATTGTATTTCACTTATACTCCAATATTTCTATAGTCATGCTTCTTATATGCACATAACACATATATATAACATAATTATTATTCCACTAGAACTATACTACTTGCAAAAAAATCATCATTTGAACTATTGAGACGAGAATCCAATAAATAGAGAACATTTTATAATGAATGTGTTGACGAGACATAATTTGTTCGACAACAGTAAGGGTTACTCTTCGATACACCATCCCAACTAGACTATGCATTGTTTCTTTTGCTACTTCTTGGAGATCCAATCTATTTGGCATGAACCACGGGAGAATATGAGGAGCTTTCATAGAACCATATATTCTGATGTAAGTATCATGTGCTAAGAGGAACCGATCCCGAATTATCCTGATTATTGTGCTTACTTTTTTAATCATGCATGGAGGAGGTGTGAAAAATATAAACTAATATAAGGGGGAAATGAATTTTTCCCAAACTTTTTGGTATTCTTTCTGGTATTTATGCTCCCAGAGCACTTTGCAATAGACGTGAATTGGTTGGTCTAAGGTTTTCCATCTCCATCCCATTTTAGGGTACTAATGAGCCACACACATAATGTCCAAAAGACACGAGGACATGTGAAAACTATGGAAGGTCCCTGGTTGGGCTTCTGATACAACTGTGATAGCTTCTACTAGATTGGCGGACAATATGTCACCCCAATTGAATGATGCTCCCTTGTCTACACAATAGTAGATTAATGAAAGATACGACAAAGAGAATTGAGATGCGTCTGGTTCTCCATAGAGTCGACATAACATGGCCACCACGTATTGGTATGGATTCCTTAAGAAAGTTGCGGGGTAGCCTCCTTTAGGCCCATATTTGAACTGCTTGTCCAACTTGTACCACTTGGGGCACAATTCTTTGGTAGAGTGATCGAAATCCACAAGTAGATTGTTGTCTAGCTTCTTCATTCCCTTTTCAATATGATAATATTTCTCTAAGTCTCCAGGGTGGAAATATGCTATGGGATCCTCTCTAGCATTGCATACGTGTCTATTTCCAGGTCTATATGTTTTAGGATCCAAGAGATTGCATTGATGCATGGAAAGACAACAACTCGGGATGCAACTTTTTATATCCCCGATTTTCTAATATTTTTGAAGACTCTTAATTCATCCTTATCCTCAGAATCAACAACGTGTTTTGCTTCTTGAACATTTGGTATACTTTTCCCCATTTGAGTGTTTATTCTTACTTTTCTAGGATTCTAGCAGTGTCATCATAAACGAACCCGACTATCTCTGGTTCATCTTCAATTTGTTTGACATTGCCAAAAGCTCCGATGGAAGTTGTCTTGCTAACCACTTTATTTTTGGGAGACATGTCTATACCTGTTGAGTGACAAACAAGTATAATGTGAGAGAAAAAGTATATAACTAATGTATGCATTTGGAAAAAAAAAAATTAATCCATACTTGAGGAATCACTGGTGCTAATGTTGTGTGGAAATTCMTTATCTGAAGATGAAAGCATAATAGTAGGCACGGTGAGCAATCTGGTGAATATTGGGGAAGAAACTAACTCAAAAGGTGCCCAGAAGGTAATATCAGAGGGTTTGATGTTAACTCCTCTGATGTAAATTGTAGGATTTATTAACAAGTATTCCGATATAAACCAGACTCGTTGATATTAACTTCTCCGATGAAAATCATAGAAGTTAACAACAAGTGGTTCGATGATTATCAACGCAGTTATAGTGAAAGCCTTTGATGACTATCGACACAGTTGTCGTGAAAGTATCGAATGTGTGATAAGGATCCATGAGGTTAATATCAACTCCTCTGATCACATCATAAGAGTTAATGCGAACTCCTCCGATGTGATTGAAGGAGTTGAGGACAAAATATCCGATAGGTCTATGGAAACAATGAAGTTTGGTTGATTTCTCCACGAATGATCAAAGGGGAAGGCTAAGCCCATTGACAGGTTTGCACCAAGTCTTACTGCCAGGTTTAATCCAAACTGACACCAAGGTCTTTAGCCGAAGGGCTTCGGGTTT
Organism: Picea engelmannii; assembly: GCA_009831015.1. Lineage (NCBI taxonomy): Eukaryota > Viridiplantae > Streptophyta > Pinopsida > Pinales > Pinaceae > Picea > Picea engelmannii. Next base: position 210,127 of record ML792276.1, on the reverse strand, counting down.
GAGTTTGTAGGTTGTGGTCAGGGATGCTTTGCTTTGAAATTTTTAGGGTTGTGACAAAAGGGAATGTTGTCAGTGGAAATAGAAAGTTCATACTATGGGAAAGTATCAGTGAAAAATTTGGATTAGGAAGTGTTTTGCGAAATCCGAGAATCTTGACAGAAGGGCAGCGCAGGGATATTTTGGTAGGGATGCCAAGTGGATAATTGTAACGATCATGGGGGGAGTTAGAGATTCTAAGGGTAATAATAAAAAATAGAAGAAACGAAAATAACCCTAACCCCAAATTGTAGGTGGTGGATCGATGGCTTACTTGACTGTTAGATGCCACATGGACGATCATGACCAATCGAGGATTCTTGGGTTGGAACTCGATGCACTTTTGTTTTGGAGATACCTTCTTCTCCTTGATGCTCGGTGAGATAGCGGGAAAAGGGGGAGTGATGTATTTATAATATTGGGTGAAGTTAGCATTGAATGTGGGTAGGTGTTATTTAAAATCGACGAAGTTGAGGTTAAGTCCTCCAATGTACATCGGAGGAATTCATGGGAAGTCCTTTGATATACATTATATAACTTAACGTGAAGTGTGCCAGTTCTATCAAAGAATATGGAGGAAACTCCTCCAATGAAATCAGAAGAGTTGAAGTTAACTCCTCCGATGTGCATTAGAGGAGTTTTGATCAACTTTGTCGAAAATTCAAAAGACTTGAAAGATTTTTTTTTAAGTGTTTTCCTTTTTGAGAAATGTTAATTGAGGGAAGTGAAAATTGAAGGATGAAGTTAAGAGCTAATTAAAGAGGCTTCTAGAAGAGCTTATCAAAGTCAAAAAATGTAAAGGGCTCCATTTCTTAAAAAAAAATTACAAATGGATTACAAGCAAAATGGAGGGTTGTAGTGTTTGGCACAACAAAATACAAATTAAAATGGAATTGCAATATAACCATCATAACTTGGACACTACAGATTTAGTAAAAGGTTTTGATTTAATAGAATATTCAGATTAAAATGTAACCATTTGTTTAACTTCACAAGCTTAATTTTCCGTAGCTACTTGCTAGAGAATCTATAATGATTTGATATCCTTCCAGTAGAAACTTGTGCTTGCACAGATGTTGCTAACTGAGGAAATTTTACATTAACATAAATATGTTTTGATAGTAGAACCAATAAGTGAAAATCAAATATATGTTTCACATGGGAAAAAAAAATTGTCCTCTCAAGGTGATTTTTAATTCCCTTAGGTTAATAGGAGAAGATTTGTTTTCAATGGAAAATGTTGATGATAGGGGAACCCACATGAGATAAAAACCCAAGTTATACACATGAAATGACAAACATTATACATACCAAGAACAATAAGAAAAAAAGAGCATCGAACCAAGAAACCTATAAGCATGAAAATTGTTGTCTAAAATGTTAAAACTATAGTCCAAGTACTACTCTTAATGAATTATGCATGTCTTCAGTAAAGAAAAATATGCAAAAAAATGGCTAGCTTATTGGGTAAAAAGGAAACTGATATGAGGGCACAAAAATATTCATGAAATTGTTAAAACCTTTTCCAAACAACAAAAACAAAAAACAATAGAAAAATAGTTTATATTCCATAATGCAGGAGCAAATATAACATCAACAAATTAAAGCAAAGATAGAAAAGTTTCTCAGTAAGAGTTCATGTTAATAAGAAATTTCAGAGGTGATTCTGCTCCAAAGGTATATCAAGAAAGGGTGTCCTTTGGGGGCCTATTTGTATATTTTTTCTTTAGATGCATCATGATATCTCCTAAAAGATGTTTGATTGCAAGATAATATTGGAGGCACTCTCCTCCCTAATGGAGAACTTAATAAGAGTAATTAGACAATATGGTAGAGGAATATGGAGAAAAAAAAGGTTGATGAGATTTTTCCAAATATGGTATGTCAAGGGGATGGAAATTAGGATTGCTAGTTCTAATTTCCACGAGATTAGCATTGTCCTCAAGAAATATAGATTCCTTTGATATTGGGGAAAAGGAAGATACTCTGTCGCTGCTTATCTGTGTTGGGAGGGGAAGTTTGTATAATCCGAGCATGGTTCATTGATTAGTAATATGTATACCTTAATGTATTTTTTTGTGTGTAGTAATATAATATAAGATGCATTTTCAATGTCTATTTATCTATCTATATAGTGTTTAAAATTGGATATTAGGCCTTATTGCAAAAGGGAACCGGTCTTATGCACATGAATGAGGCCTATCCCTTTAACAATTTGTTGTGAACCTAAACACATATTTATCATGCAAGTAAATTGATATGTATATGAGTTATTTTATCTATTAGCTCATTATTTTCTAATAATGTTCTAGTCCTGGATATTATATTTCAAAAATGTAAAAATCCACTTTCATGTAGTAAGGGCCCAATTATCCCTATTGGTAACTTGGGCTTCTAGTTAGGGTTTCTTTCTCTTTTTTGTATAAATAGGGGTTTCTCCTCTTTTGTGACTTTTTCCTTCAACAATCTAGGTCACAAAGTTATCATTAGAGAGCTCTTTCTCCATACAACAATTTTGTAGGTGCAATTCATTTGGGTCTGCATGTGGCCCCGATATTTTTGTACTTGTGGCTCTCTAGTCCTTTCATTTTAGGGTTACTTTTAATTAGTTTTATAGATTGCACAAATAGTTCCTTTTTGTATATAGGGATGCTACATGTTGGTATCAAAGAAATCATTTGGGATTCAAGCAAGTAGTCAAACAAGATTCCAAAGAAAGGAAGGTCATAGAGATAGTCACGTTGAAAGTTGTCGGAAAAAATATGTGACCAAGGGAGAATTTGGTGGTATGTTTCTAATATTCACTAAGGAAGTTAGGGAAATTCTAAATGAAAGAGATCAAAACCCTTCATTTAAAGAAGGTTCTTTGCATCACTATAGAAGGCCTTAAGGAGAATGAAGGCATGGGTGGAAAATAAATATCAACCCAAAATCTCTCTTATAATATTTAAATGAAGAGTTCACAATATGATTTTGGAGTTGATGTTGAAGTGCATGTGGCCAAGTAAAATAAAATAGAACTTTTAAGTGTGGGACATTCTTGACTAGGGGATGGGAATATAATTTTAAAACTAAGATATCTGTGGGCGTGGGGATGCATCACATGTAAAATTTAGAAAAGAAAAACTTATAATATTATAATACATAATATTAATTACAATATAAATTATAAATATCGTGGACTAGCTCAAGTGGTAGCTTGAGTCATGGATTGCTTTGAACTTCATGTAGGAGGTCTCAAGGTTGATTCCTCTGGCTTATTTTATTTATTATGTGCCTCACTCAATGTCCCTATAAGGTTAGGCATTGTAATCAACATCAATAGGTTTGCATTGGGTACCACATGCAATCTGGGGAAGTGTGTTATGATCCAATGCCTTAAAAATGATGAAAAGTCAATGAATTATAGTCCACTTCAAGGGGGAAACCTCCTTTTACAATATATCCAATTCAGAATACATTATGATATGTGATAAGATGATCCTAATACTAGGTCTCCTTGGTATATATATATAGGAGACAAAGGGTAAAATTATAATGAAAGGGTACCATGAAGGGTTCTAGCTGACTTACAATTATAATACTATAAATGTAATAATTAAATATATAGGGCTTAATAAGGGATTTTACACATAAAATGGGGATTTGTCTAAGTCTTAACATGCCCCTCCCCTTTAAACAATTTTTGTCTTAAACACTTGACTAACTGCGGGTGTTTCTGCATGAAGAACTCATCTTCCCATGTTGCCTCTTCCACTGGTAGGTTCTTCCATTTGATGAGGTACTTCGTGATTGCTCAATTTCTTAGTTGCTTAATCCTTGTTTCAAGGATTGTTTCTGGTTCTATTATGATTTTCCCTTCTTCATTAATCTCTGGTAAAATGGTTTGGATTGGGATCTTGTTGTTGATTACCTTCTTTAAGCAAGAAACATGGAAGATTGGATGTACCCGTGAAGATGGAGGCAACTCAAATTTGTAATCCATACTTCCAATCCTTTGCAACACCTTATAGGGGCCATAATATTTGGGTGTTAATTTAGTATCCTTCTTTTGTTGTTTGAGAGACATTTTTTTATGTGTTTGTAGCCTCAGAAGTACCCAATCCCCCACTTCAAAATCCCTTTCATTGTGATGTTGATCTGCTTGTTGTTTCATCCTATTTTGTACCATAACCAAGTTTTTCTTCAATAGTTTTAGAACCTCTTATTGGTTCCCTATGTGGTCCTCCACTGCTTGAACCTTTGTATTCCATTTCAAGGGTGATGTAATGGATGGAGGATGATATACATAAAGTGCAATAAATGGGGACATTTTTTATGAAGTATGGAAGGATGTGTTGTACCACCATTCTGCCAAAGGAAACCACTTGACCCATTGTGTTCATTTATTGGATGCAAAACAACGAAGATATCCTTCTAGACATTTATTCACAATATCATTTTTTCCATCAGATTGAGGGTGATAAGATGAGTTGTGAGCTAATTGAGTACCCAAAAAAGAAAATAATGCAGTCCAAAAATTTCCAATGAAAATTGGATCTCTATCACTTACAATAATCTTGGGGACTCCATGTAGCTTTTGAATTGTTTCCATGAATGTCGTGACTACTGTACTTGATTTAAAAGGATGAGAAAGAGAGAAAAAATGGGTATACTTTGTTAGTCAATCCACTACTACCATGATGACAATATTTCCTTCGGATTTGGGTAAACCTGTAATAAAATCCATTGAAACTTCTTCCCGGCGTTGGCTTGGTATAGCTAATGGTTGTAGGAGACCAGAAGTCTTGATTGTTTCTCCCTTATTCTATTAGCAGACTAAACATATAGACACAAACTTTTGAACATCAATTTTAAGACCTTCCCAAAAAAAATCATTCATGATCCTATGGTATGTTTTCAAGGATCCTTAATGACCTCCTATAGGTGAAGTGTGCAATTCCATAAGGACCTTCTGTTTGAGTTGGGAATTCTTACATAAATATAGGTGATCATGATACCATAGAAAATCATTCTTCCATAAAAAAAATTATAATGAACTGGGGTCCTCATGTAGTTGTTGAATGATCTTGCATAACTATTCATCTTGCTTCCATTCTATACTTGATTCTTCCACCCAATCAGATTGTGGAATAGAAATAACACATAGTGAACCTTTTGTTTCTTCCTATTTCCTTGAAAGGGCATCTGGCACAACATTATGTTTTATTTTTTTATATATAATTTCAAATTCATAACCTAACATCTTTGCAACCCATTTTTGCTTCTCTTATAAATATAATTGTTTCTCTAAGAAGTACTTCAAACTAGCATGATCTGCTTTTACTTTGAAGTGTCTTCTTATTAGGTAAGGGTGTCATTTCTGAATGGTATGTACTATGGCCAGCATTTCTTTTTCATTAATGGGTTTGAATAAGTTCTTTCCTTTAAGTTGGATGCTTTCAAAGGCAAGGGTCCTTCCTTCTTGCATTAAAAATGCACCAATTCCATGGCCCAAGGCATCACACTCCACAATAAATGTTTTTGTAAAGTCCAGTGTGGCAGGGACGAGAGAAGTACACATAACCTCCTTAATTTTTTTGAAAGCTTTGGTTGCTTCTTTGGTCCAAGAAAATGCTTCCTTCTTTAATAATGTTGTTAGAGGTGATACTATTTGACCATAACTATTGACAAACTTGTGATAATTTATTGTTAACCCTAATAATCCTCCAAGTTTCTTCATGGTTTTGGGAATCGTCCATTCCCTCATAGATTTAATTTTGTTAGGGTCCACTTTTACACCTTCATGAGATACAATATGAATCAAATATTCCACTTCTTGAACCCCAAAGACACACTTGGAAGGATTTTCATACAATTGTTTCTCTTCCAATAGATGTAATAGTATGTCAACATGTTGTGCATGCTTTTCCCAATATTTGTTGTAGATTAGTATGTCTTCAAAAAATAATAACACAAATTTTCTAAGGAAGGCCTTGAAAATAGAATTCATCAAGATTTGAAATGTTGAAGGTGGATTAGTGAGTCCAAATGGCATAAGAAAATACTCATAATGATTGTCATGTGTTCTAAAAGATGTTTTAGGAATATCTTCCCGCCTCATTCTAATTTGATGATATCCCGAATGAAGATCTAGCTTAGTAAAGAATTTTTCTCCATGTAATTCATCTAATAATTCTTCAAGGAGAGGAATATGAAACTTATATTTGATGGTCATTTTGTTGAGTCATCTATAATCTGGACACATATGCCATGAACCATCCTTTTTTGTAACCATCACCACTGGTGAAGAGAAAGAACTTTGGCTAGGTTGAATGATTTCGACCTCTAACATTTCTTGGACCATGTGCTCAATCTCACTCTTATGTGCATATGGATACCTGTAAGGCCTAATGTTAGGTGGTACACTTCCTGGTTGCAAACGAATAGCATGGTCATAATCTCAAGTAGGTGGAAGACCCTTAGGAATTTCACCAAATACCTTGGAATGATTTTTGATAACTATTTGGAGGTCTAATGGAGTAGAGCATATAGATGTTTGAACATCAAATGAGCACAAGTGTGAAAATACACTTTGGTGTCCCTTTTTGAGTAATTTTCAATGTTGTTAGAGCTTATCACCTTAGTGGTTTCCCTTGGATACCTCTAAGCTCAATTTCCTTACCATATATGGAAAATCTCATGAAAATGTCTTGAAAATTAAGGCTCATTGTTCCCAATGATTGTAACCATTGGACCCCTAATACAACATCTACACCCCCCATTTGGATGATAGTCATGGGGCTATCCAAAAAATACTCCCCCATGTTGAGCTTAATACTATGTCATTTCCATGAACAATTTATGGTACCTTCATCTGCAATCATTACCTGAAACTATGGTGTGGGATATACAAAGCAATTGAGATATTTTTCTAATTTGTAATTGATGAAATTATGGGTACTACCAAAATCAATCAATATTGTTTCCTTTTTCTTCTTGACATATCATTGTATCTCAAGGGTTTGTGGAGTATTGATGCTAGCCAATGCATGATAATATATTGTTGGAGTAGTTTCTTCTAGATATGGATCTTGTGGCAGTTCGCATTCCTGATCTTATTCCTCTTCACAGTCTATGTAGAATAATTTCTTCTCACCACATTTATGCTCTTGATGTACTCGCTGTCACAATTGAAGCATAGTCCTTTTTCTCTTCTTTCATCCATTTTTTTAGGTGTCAACCTTGTAGATTGAGGTACATCATATGAACCCCAAAACGATCTCTACTTCTTGTGTATGCTCCAATGGTAGACTTGAGTGTAGCCTTATTTTTGGCTTGAATATGACAAGCAATTTGCATAGCTTCCATAATATTTGTAGGATGTCTTAAAAAATTCTGATGTTTAATGTCTTGTTTTAATCCACCCATGTAAGCTTCCCACAAATTTTCATCCCTTATGCCATCCACCCTTATGGCCAAGACCTGAAATTCTGAATTATAATCTTCAATATCACCTAAGTGCTTGATTTTTGTCAATTGATTGAAGTAGTCATGTTCCCACACTTTCCCATATTATGCTTCTAAGTCTCTTGTAAATAAACCCCAAGTATAATGATAAAGAGGGGGCTTCATTTTAACTACCTATTAATACCATTGATATGGTTTTATCTCAAAGTTCATGGTTTCTATGTGAATCATTTTCTTATCATCCATAATATTACACAATTCAAAATATTTCTCTATTTGGTTCACCGAGGTAAAGACCTATGTTCCATCAAACTTCTTTAATCCAATCTTGGGAAGGTTGAATTTAGGACCCCTACTATAATTTAACTCCACTATTAGATTTAAATCCACTAGAAAATTTATTATTTTCGACAGTTTGTTCAACCTAAATACTACCCTTATTTTCATGAGTTCCTTGCATTTTGATATCTCCTTTAGGGGCTCTCTCATCTAGATCTTGGAAGATCATGGAGGAAAATGAATTTTTGATTCCTTCATGGATTTTTGTATTTCTACTTTATTTTCATCCATCTTATTTTCCATTTCATTCATCTTATTTTTCATGTCATCCATCTTATTTTCCATATGTTCCATATTTTCATTCATCTTTTCTTACATCTTCTTTTCCATTTCCATTTTAAGGAATTCTTTAGAATATTTTAAATCCACTCATTTCAACATACTACCATTTATTTCATCAACTTGGTTCTTTAATTCGGATAGCCTGTTTTTGAAATCTTCATTTTCTTCCCATGCCCAGTGTGAGGTTTCTGGAGGTTTAATTGGTGTTGAAACATTTTTTGGAGCCATGTGGGATAATAAAAATAATACTCCTATATTTTCTCTTTATCACAAATTTTGAATCACCAAAAATAGATATTCCAATCAAAAGTTATGCCAATTGTAAGTGGCGTACCTTTGAGACCCTAATTTGGAGTTTGTCCTTCTGGCCGACCTTCCTTATGATGTATTTTTGAAATTTTGACCCTTCTACGTCTGAAATTTCAGCCTGTATTACTCTAATATGTCTTTTCTACAATGTCACAGGTCTGACCAAAATTGGGTGTGCCAAATGAAAGTTATGGTAACTTTCCCAAAGGTTTTTGAATTTTGACCTTTCCTGAGAAAAAACTTGTACATAATGCTATGTATCCAATATTTAATACTAGATTCTAAAAAAATGTACTAGAAAAACTAAGGCCCGTCTTCTTTCAAATTGAATTGGTCTCACTGAATTTGGATCTGCTCTGAAGAAGATTTGATTGTTTTACCAACAACACATGTTTGAGACTAGTTATAGGACTAGTAAAAAATCATATCTTACATAGGGTATGTCTCTGAAATTATAATGACCCAGAAGCTAAAAGTTTCACCAAATATACCTTGATATGTCTTATAAATAACCTCCAAGTTTCACTATCTGAATCATCCTAGAAAAAACGTTATAGCGAAAATTCTAAGATGACTTGCTTAGAGAAGAAATCCTTAGGATTGATGCTCTGATACCAAATGTTATGATGCCACATATTCAAAATGATGAAAAGACAATGAATTACAATCCACTTTGAGAGGGAACCCTCCTCTTAAAATATATCCAATTTATAATACAATATGAGATGTGATAAGATGATCCTAAGACTAGGTCTCCTTGGTGTGTGTGTGTGTGTGTGTGTGTGTGTGTGTGTGTGTGTGAGACAAAGGGTACAATTATAATGAAAGGGTAACATGAAGGGTTCTAGCTAACATACAACTATAATACTATAAATGTAAAATTCAATATCAAAGGCTTAATATGGGGTTTTACGCATAAAATGGGGCTTTGTCGAGGTCTTAACAAAGTGTCTGAGGAATCTCCTGCAAGGTGTTCCTTGGAAAAATTATAATAGAAAATATGCATATATATAACATAACATATCGTACATTATATATTATATATTATAATCATGATTCATAATAAATATAATACACATATATACCACTTAGTATATTATATATTATATATTATATAAAAAAAATTCCATTTAAAACTTCCTCAAGGAAACTCCCTAAGCACTTCCTCACTTTCCATGAATAACAAAATCCAGGGTAAAAGTTGTTGAAGTACAATATATACACTTAATGATGAGAGACCCAGGTGGATTCAACCTTTTGACATATTTTTCCAATACAACTTTGGCATGACAAGTCAGACCACTTGATCAAACACTCAGGGTTAAATATATTATATAATATATTTTTTTCCACGAAAAAAAAGAGTAATTATATTCATCCAAAGAGAACCAAATTACATTTTGTAGGTGCCTTAAGCACAACCCAACCATGGGTAAAGTTATCGTAAAATAGAAACCCAAAGGGGCCAAGAAGCTGGCTTGTGAGCCACAAAGAAATATACAATAAGTGAGCTAGGAATATAACAAATGAAGTTCAACAAGAAACCCCTCCACGAAATACAAGCCAGGAAAGAAACCCCAAAGAAGACCCCATATGCCAGAAGGACCAGGTCAGAGCGGCATGAAGCTCTCACATCAACAAAAACTAAAGGCAATGGCACCATAGAAGACCCCTTCCTATGAACACTAGAAAAAGAGGAACCAAAAAGTTGTGTTCCCTCAAAAATGACCTCAAAGTGTCAACGCATCAACACTACATGTCCTTAGAAAGGACCTCAAATCTTAGGCCAAACCCCCCAGCTTAAATGAGGAAGAGAGAGACACCAACACCCTCCAGAAGGACCCTAATCTGAGAATACATAAAACCCTAAACAACCAACATTACCGGAGAGAGAAACTGCAAACATGAGTGGGTAAACCCCAAACAAATCCTTGTCGAGAGTAGACAACTTGAAAGCCTCCATTGAAAACCTAGAAGCGGGACAGACCAGGACTGAGCAACATGAATTCCTCTTGAAAAAGATAGGATCCAAAACCCTAAATCTCGACAGCAAAAATCAGATCTCAGCACCAAAAAATTTGAAACCAGAACCACATAGCAGAGGGTATACATCATACCCTGAAATATGCCCCCAACCTAGAGAGGGTGATCAAAAGGAGACAACGAAGACATATGTTGCCATCCACAGAGAAAAACTGGCTGCAAAAGGAAGGCCTCATAAAAAAAAACCCACTCCACCAGAGCGAAAGATATGAGCAAAGAAAACCAACCCCAGATCCACACAGAAGACAGGTCGAGCATAGGAAATGAGGCACCACAAAACCCCAAAGCGGAAAAAGCCCCATCTAGAACTAAACAAGTTGCACCAAAGACACACCAAAATGGCCCCCATGAGAGAGCCTAGCCTCCAAAAATCACCAAAACCACCATGCGCAAGCCCATTGAATCATATCGAGGACCGAAACACGCCAAAGCCGCACCTAGGAGAGAACACGGCCACCAACAAACGCAGAGACCTCCATGCACAGAGACAAGGTGTCAGATCGAGGGGGTCCGCAGATATGGTTTTCCCCGGTCGCAACCCCCTCTTCTTCATAAATTATATAATATATAATGCACAATATATAAATTAATATTACAATTTTATTCATATTATTATATAATATAATTTGTATGAGTTTGTCATGCAATGATCTAGTGGAAACTTGGAGCGATTGTTCTAACAATGACCCAAGTTCAAATCATGAGGGGCTAATCCTCCCCTACATAGGGTGTTATAGACGTGGAATTGATTATATTGAATATTGATGATGTAGCCTTCAAGTAGATTATTATATGGCATTATGAAAGTATTAACAAACCCTACTCTTCATAATGTACATAATGTACATAATGTACATAATGATAATTTATAAATTATTATAAAAATTACAATGTGTAATGTGTGTGTATGTGTGTTATCTTGGTAGGTATTTTTAATGTATGAATGATGGATATTAGGTCCATATGGAAGAATACCAAGTAGATTAGTTCGAAGAGGAAGAAGAAGCATTCCCAAGATCTATTTTCAAAAGGGAAAGATAGTGGAGGTCTAGAAATGGATTTTTGTGTTGACTACACCATAAAGGATTTGTTAGACCTTGTTAAGGGGAAGCATAAGACTAAGGTTGATAAGCCAATATATGTCATGGTACCAATATTAAATGATGTTAGGACCAATAATGTAACGTCCCCGACCATCCATTCCAGGCCACGTTATGCCAGATAACTCTTATTGTTCTCTCTGCGGAACATACTATAACATAGCCAACAACCATACTGAGCTATGCCACATAAATTTTTCGAACTGCATGCAATTAAATTATATACACACAGAGCTCTTGCGGAAACACACACACACACACACACACACACACATATATATATATATATATGTATGTATGTATGTATGTATGTATGTAT
>ML792276.1:163965-197860 GCA_009831015.1 Picea engelmannii | reverse complement strand
TATATATATATATATATATATATATATATATATATATATATATATATATATATATATATATATAACGTAGCAGACAAATACTTTACATAAATGCACGAATTCATACTGAAATAACAGTAAACATAGACATGCAGCATGTACAAGAAATACCCATAAACATACAGACAATTATAATCATGCATAGGAGAAACCCATAAAAATAAGCACATAAATAACAATGCAACATGTAAATTTATCACACAATTGACACTTATATTTGTAATAATATCACCAAATGCATGCAGACCGTCCACGAACCTCCCAGCCTTAGACCACATTGTTCATCACTCTCAACAGTGAGTCACCCCCGAGCTAGGACTAAACTCCACCCGGGTAAAGGGATTCCTAACTAGGCTAAAGGCTCATAGACAACAGGAAAGACTATGTCACAGGTTCCAACTCAAACTAATAGCCTACAGTCCCTCATTCCCCACATGCATGTCCCACCCATGAAGTGTGCCCCTTCTCTGCTCAATAGTCCTTTGTCTGCCCCACTTCCTTTCTGGGCTTCAGCAACAAGTCAGACATGAAGTCTCGGAGCACTGTAGTTGCAATTTAGCACCTTCAGGAAATCAATTCCCAACAATTCTCTCACCCAGAGAATTTCTCACGGGCCTAACAACCCGCCTCTTCAATATCCCACGGGCCTGACAACCTACTTCTTCAGTCCATCTCCCAAGCTAACCAGGTATACCAACACAAAATGGCTATGGATCCAGTTCAGGTACAATGAAATGAATGTATGAAGGATAACTGACTGTGTGAGTGAAAATGGTCATGGAATCATGGCTGAATGATAGTTGAATCATGGAAGAGATTCTGAAAAAGAACTAAGTCCCAACAATATGTATGCATGTCCCCAACTTGACCATGTTGGGAGCTACTTTGGCCCACTTGGCCCCAACTTTAGAACTTAGGATAATAATTATCCATACTTTATGATTTAAGAAATATTAATGTAATATTCCTTTTTGGCTTAAGCTCCCTAGCTTAGCCCCTTTCCTTAACTTATCCCCTCCCTTTCCCTAACTAGTGGAGTTTAGTCCCCCATCTCTTTTATTATGGTCGGTCTGCGCGCAGTGATGTATTGTATATTAATTATGAGACATATACAAAAATAGGCGCACTGGCCTTTAACATCTAGGCGCTCTGGCCTAATTCCAAAAGATAAGCATCCCATCTTATAATAGCTGGCTCACTAGCCTATAAAATAACACATATACACCAAGGCTCACTGGCCTCAATATCGTGCACACTTAATATGTTGCGCGCGATATCCTGGAATGTCCACACTACATCATTTTACTGCGCAGTACCTGCGCACACTTATGCCATGAAAGGTGCATACAAAAATTATATCAAACAACTCGCCAGCTTAAGTACATTTTCATTTACATTACAATTGGGTTCGGCCTAGGGATATTACAAATAGGATGCCAATACAAGCATATGTTGAGGCTAATGAATGTCATACTTATGGAAACTTGACATAGAAGGACATGTCAATAAACCATCTCATCATCAAGACATGATCAACAAGTCTCATTTTTTCCAAGGGAGGAAGAAATAAAATCATTCAAGTTGAAGGTTCCAAAGGAAAAAATAGGGTTAGGATTCTAATATCTATCATGGGAGGATTGGCTAGAGAGGGTTTATGAGATCATAGAGCTAAAGAATCAGCCCAGAATCTATTTATAGAGAGGAACAAACGAAGGCAAAAATGCATAAGATCACATAAGGAGAAGGTCAGTATAGTAGTGGGAGAAGTCACGGGGTTAGAAGACATCACTAACTTAATGATTAAATCCATAATTGGCCATTTTGTGGGAAAATCAATAATAGAAAGTGGGATGAAGTGGCAGTTGGAGTTGAATTGGTTAGGGTTCTTAGGATACTTTTCAAAATACCACAATTTGATAAAAAGGTGGATTTCCTTAAAGTTTTGATCGAAAACCAATGAGGAGAAATTTTTAGCTTCGAAGTGGTCTTAGGGACCATCATACCTTGACATTTGAATATGGAAGCATCCCCAACATAGGGAATACAATTTCCCATCTTAGGTCATATAGGCCTCCAATTTGAGGCCATCTTCTATTTTAGAATGGAATCCAATTTCATCTCTTGCATAGGATGGGATAATGCTTCTATTTCAATGTTGACTCCTTCCTTCTCCATTGAAGTATAATGTTTTACTTTCTGTACTTGAACTCACTTTCTCTTACTCTAGGTTTACCACTTTTGGAATGGGCATTTTTTAAATATGGCCTCTATCCTCTCAAAGACATCTTCATCTTTGATTATTCCCTCTAACTACACTCAATATGAGGATACCGTTTCTCAATTTCTTCTTCAAATCTATCCTCCATAATAATTGATTTTGTTTTTGGACTTTAGTGTGTTTAGCAATCAATTAAGTAGTCATGTAAATTGGGGCCTTAGACTTGATGACATTGATGTTGAATATCATTGCATTTTTGGTCCCTTACTATTGGAGTGATAGTCTCAATTATTTGAACCCACGATGACAAGTTAATCCTTTCCTTGTCCTTTGTTTCCTAATTTATGAGTGGGAGATTAAGTTATGAGTGGTAATTAAGTGTAGTGTGGCCTTTGCATCTTGCACATTATAGTAATAAAATTATTAGTTTCTATAGGTGTGCATAGTTGGCTTGATGTGTCCCAAATCAAGACAAATCCAACACTAGGGAGGGGTATTTCTTTTGGATCTCATTAAAGTGATCAATAACACACGCATTTTGTGAAGTGAAATCACACATGTGCTTTTGTGAAGTGAAATAATGAATGCATTTTTGTGAAGTTAAATCATGCATGCATTTATATGAAGTGAAACAAATTGTAGGCAATAACTCAACACATGTGGAAAATTTGAATTTTAAAATAATAGGATTGCATTTAATAACACTTATCCTACCCACTTGTCACCTAATATGCATCATATTACATCCTATGTGTCCGCGTTGAACTTAGGTTCAAAGTAACCAAGCCAGTGGTATGGAATGTGTAAACCATAGCATATTTAACATTTGTTCCCTTTTTCAACATGTCTTTGTTTGACGAACATCACAACATGTTACACATATTCATAGATGATGAAATTGCAGACATATAGAGAATTGTTTCTGCATATTACAAATTTATAATTTTTCTAAGAATGTTTTTTTAAATAAGTTTTTTTTTTCCTATTTTTCTTCTAAAATAACTTATAAATGCAAAAAATAGATTGTTAATGTTTTTCTTATAACTTTTTCATTCCCCAACAATCTCAGCAAGGAAATATATGTTACATAAGGTATGTTCTTAACTAGTTTCCCTTTACTTCAATCTAGGAGGAGATCACAACAACTCATGTATGGGTAAGGCTACCCCATCTCACATCAGTATTTTGGGATAAAGGCACCTTCAAAGATATTGGGGATAAATTGGTTTGATACTTTAATAGGGATGAACCAAATGGAAAGATATATTTGTGTTAGAATGTACATAGAAGTGGAATTGGGGAAGGGCCTCCTAAAGGCCTTGTAAATAAATATGGACGACTATATCCATAAACAAGAATTAGATTATGAATAGTTTCCTTTCAAGTGCAACACTTGTCATGAATATACAAATTAAGATAAATATTTCCATAGAATCAGGAGAAGCATACTCTTCCTTAGAATACTAAGAACCCTTCCAGAGATTCAATGCAAAACCCATTTATGCAAGTAAACAATAAATGCAAAAAAAAAAAAAAAACATCGTTAAATGTGCTACAACAACCAAAGAAAACCTAGTCTAACTTGTCTAAAATGAACTTCAATAGCTTTGAGACCCTTGAAAATTTGGAATATATAGAAAATTAAAGTGAGGAGGGGGGAGGGGAATCCCATTCAAGGAGAATGTGAGGCCAAAGTCGATCCCACAAGCATGATTGAAGTAGATCGAGGGTGTTATATAAGAAGTAGAACCCCAACAACCTACATTGGTATCAGGCATGCCATGAATCTATCCACCAAAAATTGCATATGGTAAACTCCCCTCTCGCTCTTGGCATCTATTATATTGGTGCATCAAGTTAGAATATCTATCATAGCTCATCACCTCCCACAAGAGGGAAGAAAACCAATCGAGAACACCAAAAGATAGAAGTAGAAGAAAACAAAGGAAGAGGTAGACAATGTTCACTTGGAGGTACTTATTTAGACCTTGAAATGTAATTTCATTTGCTCTTGATATGCAATGTTTTGTCATGTAGTTTTATTTCTTTTTCAATTTGTAAGGTATTACTAGGTCTATATCCACATAAAATGGAGAGTCGGGGACTTTTGTATTTGATATTAATCTAATGTCATTCCTTAAAATTTTGCCTTACTTCATTATTCAATTTGACCATAATTTTTTTTAATATAAATCCTAACCATTTTTGTTTTGGTAAGCTAGCTACTATTTATATTAATATAGCAGAAAAAAGAGTACATCCAACCCTACCAATGGACTACAACCTGAGAAACCAAGAACACTACAAATAAAAAAAAAATGATGATTTTGCCTCGTTACATACCTGACAGTAGATCATAAAGTCTGAAAGTTTATATCTATACTTTTCTAAGCTACCAAAAACAAAAGAAAAGGCCATATAAAAAAGTGTTCAAGGGACTCCCCCACCCTCTTTTATCTCAAGCTCGAAAGAAGAGTATGAAGTAATCTAGTGACCCATGTCCTTGAGCTTGCCACATATGTTGGTTCATTTGGGTTCCATTGTCTTCATCCAACAAAATGAGGTTCGATGGGGTCCCTTAGGAGTTTAAAACTTTGTCATTCTACTCCTCATTGTCATTTTTATTCTCTGTATGGCTTTGCATTATCTCAATATTGAGAATTTCTCTACATAAAGCATCAAATTTTCTTTCCTTTACATTTAGCTTATGAAAAATATTCTAGTACTGGCTACCTTTTTCCTCCACTATCTGAGCAATGAAGGCTTTATTGACCTAGTATAACTTTTTCAGCTTAAATATCTTTGTATCACATGTTCTAGAATACCCTACATTGGGTATCCAACCTTCGAACTCCACTTCCACCTGATCTTTGGACATTTTTTTTCCTTTTTTGTCGATATTTGTTTCTATTTTTTTCCATATCCTCTTTGGTTTTGTCTAAGAAATTATTATGGAAATCCTATATTTCCCACGCAACATTTTTTTGGGTACATGTCATGCATTGTTGAATTTGGGTGTACAGAGGTTGCTTCCCAACAATTATGTTTCCTCTTGCAAGCCCTCGTCTACTACTTTCAAGAACCAAGACTTCCCTTCCAGGTTGCATGGTTGGAGGCATGGAATGGACATGAGAAGTTGGTGGTCACTTGATGGAGGAGGGAACTAACAACCATGGCATGTGGTTTCCCAAGCCACCCATCAAGTAGATCTTCACTTAGTGTAAGGTGATTTCCACTATGGCCAAGAGGGATTGCAAAGGATAGAGATAAATTATGATTAGAAGGATAATCCAAGGTCTGTGGAGCCATAAACTCTGATAAATTAGAGGGTTGGGGCCAACATTAATAAATACAAAATCCAACACATACCCAAGTAGTTGTAAACCTTGGAAGCAATGTGTTGAGGGAATCAAAATTGCCTTTTGAGAGATTAATTTGGGGAGGGTATATAGATCTATTGCAAGCAAACTAGACATGGTAATAAGATGCCTCCACCATTCAATCTTACCAACCACCCAATTAGAAGGTGAATTTCCCTTACTCCATTGACAACAAACTAATATAAACACAATAACCCTTAGAGAACCAAAAACAAAATCTAAGAAGGAAAGCTTGAGATACTAACCAACTAGGTTCGACTTAGACTGAGTATGATGTACTCAGACCCAAATTCACAACACTCATTTTTTTCTCAGTATCCATCCACAGCCAAAGCACTACCATTCTTATAAATGATTCGAGGTTTAAAATGTTGCTTCCCTTTATTTTCCATAATTGTAGGGGGGCTCATCAACCTATGCACATAATGCTTCGATCTAATCTACAGACAAAAGGCCCTTGGTTGAATGGTCATTGTTCTTCCACTACCAAAGAGCATCATTAACTATGATCTCCACCTTCTCTTTGGGTTGCTTCTGAGCACATGGGAAACATCCTAGAGTTTCCCCTTACCTCACCACTTCATATACATACAGAGGCACCCCATCAGGGTGTCCTCTATCCTTTGAGTTAATGTAGGAACAACCATCCCATAGTTTCTTGGGACTCATATTGTCCCATAATCAGAACATATTATGGTTCACACTTTCTATGCTTTCATTGTCCAATGTATCTACTAGGTTGTTCATTGCTATTTTGATGTGTGATGGTGTAATATATTAGATAGATCCAAAGATAAACCACTTGATCCAAGCCTATAGAAATCATCTAGCGAAATGAGATATTGTCTGGTTCAGTACCATTCAATATTGTATCCAATGCTCAAATCATTATTTGTGAATCTCCCTCCAAAATGTCGTTGTTGAACTCTAGATGGAAAACAATTTGCATTCCTTTCACCATGGCCAACAATGCAGCTCCATTGTTTGTGTTGTGGCACAAGTGGAATGAGTAAATGTGGAGGATGTTTCCCTGGTCATCCCTAAACACACCGCCTACACCTAATGGTCCAGGATTACCCTTAAACACGCCATCGAAGTTGATTTTAGTGAAGTGTGGGGGAGGGGGAATCCATGAATCTTGAAGAAGAGCCATGGTATTCGAGAGAAGGTTGGGTGGGTCTAACATCACTTGCCTTAATCCCCAGGCTTCAAAAATATGTTTTTCACATTCTTTGGGTTGTCTAGCTTCACTAGGTCATGGGATAATTTTGATTGTTTCTTGGATATTTGTTTTGATAGTTCATGAAAGAGATTGTATGTCCCTCTTATTGTTTTTGAATATTCACCTATTATTCTCCTTCCATATAGTCCACAGTACAAAACCTAGAAAAATATTCATGCTTTATTGAGGGTGGAATTTTCATAGGGCATAGTCCTCCAATTTTCTAGTGAACTCATGATGTTTTCTCTCACTTGATCTAGTTATTTGAACAATTTGGATTTACGATCCGAGAGGAAGCTTGCTTCTGGGAAACCATTGAATATATGTCCATCTATATCCCCTTCAATTCTACACATGTGGCATAAGGATGGTCCCTCAAAAAGCCTCTTCGGATGAGTTTTTCCCATGTAAGAGTTTTATTGTTAACCAAGAGCCAAAGAAAGGTAGAAACCTTTGGTCATTGCTCGTTCTAGACTAGTGCTGAATTTTTTATTCTTCCTGCATGTTGAAATATGTTGCAAGTGCATAGGCATCCTTCATGTTGTAGTTCCTATAACCTTGGGTGCCCCATCTTAGTATGTTCATATTTTGATCCATGTTGATTCGTTTAGATCACAAGAGGTTGTCAAGGAGGTTGTATGAGTGCTCATCTACCCCTTCTATCCATTCTAACCACAATCTCGAAGACCAGAAAGAGTTATCAAGGGTTTCTTCATGTTCCATCTAGTAATGGCAAGCAAAGGTCCATCCTCAATCCTAGAGGATTTTGTTTTACTAACAAGGTGGGATTGTATGGTAGAATGCTTCTTTTCTACCACGAATCATTCCATAAGAGGGAGATGGATCCATTTATTATCTCCTAGAAGCAATGTTTATGTACTAGAGGTTTATGGAGCCATGCATTGTTCCATATGGGGGAGCCTTATTAGGGGCCTTCCATTCTGATTAGAATCTCCTCTTCAATGTTTCCCTCATACATTGCTCACCATAGCTTGCCCTATAATTCATTTTTACATTTAATCCATCTCCACCATGTTCTGGTTGCAAGTAATTTTCTTTTGATTAGAGGATATTTTATGCCTCAACCCCCCTACCCATCTAGGTATACAAACCTTGTACCAAGCTACTAAGGCCCATTTTCTTTCCCTTTTGTGCCACCCCACGGGAAAGACCTTTGTAAGTTTCAAATTTTCTTGATGATTTTGGAAGGGGATACTAGAATAGAGAATATGTAGAGAGGTATGGATTGTAACACATATTTGATTAGGAGGATTTTTCAAATTAATGAAAGGAAGCAAAAGGTCTAGCTCTGTAGTTTTTTTTCAAGTTTGGTAAGGATTTATTCCTAATAGGAGTTCCTTAGGCCATTAGAAAGAAGAGGTATTTTGAGGGGAGAGTTCTTCATTGAAAACCTAGAATTCTAGAAATATTATGTTGGATGTTTAGAGGAGTGTTGAAAAATTATATGAAAGACTTACCCTAATTTTCTTGATCCCCCAATGCCAGCAGGAAAGTACCCAGGATGTGTTTGAAGGATTTGGCCTCACGTACCATAGAAGCACCCATTAGAAAAATAGTTTCAACCCTTTTAAATTGCCAACTACCAATGCTCGTTTGATACTTCATCTTAGGTCTTCAACCATCATAATGTAGAGAAATGGTGAGAGGGGATCACCTTGTTGAATCCCCTTGGAAGGGTTGAAGGTGGATCGTGGAGTGTCATTAACAAGAATGGAAAAGAAAGCAGAGGAGATGAGGTTGTTGATGCATATTATCCACTTTTTACTAAAGGGAAAGGTTGATAGCATTTTTTCCATGAATTCCCAACTAAGGTGGTCATAGGCTTTGGACATGTCTAGTTTAATCAACATCCTAGGAGATTTTTTGGTTTTCAAGGAGTGGATGGTTCTGTTGGCTATGATGATGTCATCTAGTATATTTCTTCCTTCAATGTAGTCTCTTTTCTCTTAGGATGTTATTATGGTCATTATCAAGTTTAACCAGTTTCCAATGAGTTTGGTGACGATTTTATAGATCGCATTCCATAGGGATATAGGTCAAAAAAATTCAAAAGACTGGAATTCTGAGTCCTTTTGGATAAGAGAAAATAAATATGAACTAAAATCTTGGAGGATATTCCTGGAAATTTTATGTTCTTCCACTACTTCTCAGACTTATTTATCGGTCACGGGCCATGATGCTGGGAAAAATTATGTTGTGAAGCCATCTGGACCTGGGAATTTTCCCACTACCATATCTCAGATAGTTTAGGTGACTTCCTCATAGGTTGTAGCTCTCATCAAATTGAGGTTATGTTCATCGGTGATTAGAGATGGAATGTTACTTATAATAGATTTGATGGATACTTCTCTATCAATGAGATTTTTTTAGAATAGGTGATGGAAGTGGTTTCTCGACTCGTTTTCAATGTTCTCATGCTTTTCTAATCTATCCCTTGTAGCTAATTTAAGGCAGATTCTTCTAAGGCAGATGACATGAATAAGGCAAATTCTTCTACTCAACATGCGGTTGTGGAAGAAACGAGTATTATTTTCCCCTTCTTTGAGCCATTTGATTCTAGAATTTTGTCTCCAAAGTGTTTCATCTTGCTTGGCTCTGATTGAGAGTTGAGATTGAAGGGATTCTTCCTTAGTAGTTATTGTTGTTGTTCTTCCCTCCTTAATGATGATCCTTTGTAGGTTTTCCATATCCTCTTCAAGTTGAGTGTATGCTTGAAAAATGTTTCCAAAGACCTCTATGTTTCACTTTTTAATCATTTGTTCGATTTGTTTTAGTTTCTACTAAAATATATATATTCTTGTGTCCCTTGTACCATTTTTCTTTGCCCACCAATTTCTTATATCATCCATAAAATTTGGATGATATAACCATAATTTTTTGAAACATAATGGTTTCGGTCTAGGAGTTATTGATTTGTCCCATGATAAACATATTGGCCAATGGTCAGAGCCTGCACGTGGCAGAATTTTAGCTTCCACTGACGTTTTGGAACAAAAGAGAGATTCTTCTATAAGAAAGTGATCCAGTCTTTTCGCTATTTGATTTGTGCCTCCACTTTCTTAATTCCATGTATAGAAACCATTGGAGGTTTGAAGGTATACTAATTTGAGATTGTTGATTGTATTTTGAAAAGTTATGCTATCAATATCCAATTTTTTCCTCATTTTTCTCATGGAGTGAAGTAATCATGTTGAAATATCATCCCACTATCCATGGGCTTTCATTGATTGTTTCTCCTATAGAAATTATGGAAATCAAGGAAGGGTTGTTTATGAGTGGGGTTGGTGGGGCCATAGGCATTGGTTATGAAGTATAAGTCCAGTAAAGTGAAGCTTCTAAATCATGTGGAGATGAGATTGGGTGTATCTATTTCATTTTCTAAAATAATTTGAGAAGGATCCCATAGAATTTCCAAACCCCCTGCAAAGCCAACAACAATTATGGATATACGTTTACATCCTTTCCAACATTTTTGTGCGATGGAGATCATTGATTTTCTATCACATTTGGTTCCTTGGGGCAATAGGATAGTGGGTTTGTACTTACTAATTTTGTTCTTCAACATGCAATGTTTGCTTGTTACATTTGACCCCTGATGTTCCAAGATATAACCTTCGTTTTAAATCTTTAGTTGGGAGGAGAAATATTTCTTTGGAAACCCTTTTGTTTGTCTTGATTCCACTAAAAGTGCACCTACTAATTATAATTTATGCTTTATGGATCTCCTACCTTTTTTCTTTTCCTCTGTAGTTGGTGCTTTTGGGGATTTGAGAGGAGTAGTAGTTCTAGTACCTAAATTGCTAGCTAAGTTGTGGTTTGCGTTTGAGGCCCCCAACTTTGCTTTTCCCTTCAAAATTTCCTTATGTAATTGGAGTAGTTGATTCTCTAAAAGGTTATTTAAATGTGTTTCCCAGTGAGTTACAATGAGTACTGGAAGATTGATCTTAATTGATTCCAGATCCATATCTTGTGGTAAATTTTCTTCCTCGGATTCACCCTAGGTTTCCTCTTCAGTTTCCATCTCTAGATCTACTACTTCATTTGGGTTTTGCTCATGACTAGTACCTAGAGGATATATTTTCCTACATTTGGCCTCTTCTATGAATGGAATCTCTACTCGATTTTTTTCTTCATTAGCTTACAATGTTTCTTTTGTTGGATTTTCAGTGTCTCCTATAGTTTCCAGGATTTGGAAGTTGTTGGGATCCTTAACTGGTATACTTGGGGTTAATTTGATTGTATTTTTTCTTTGCTTTCTCTTACCCAAGACCTTAGTGAAGCCATATTGGTTTGTGGTTTTCTCATATTTGTTCTTGATTGCTTCTATATTACATGGATAGTCCATGAACAAGTGCTCATGCTCGTGGCATTTATGGCATTGGAATGGAATGTGCTCATAATCAAGGGGTTGAATCCATTCAGTATCTTGAAAGATGATGTTAATGGATTATGGGAGGGCACCCAATACATTCATATAGACATAGACCCATGCATAGGATGTGTATCAACCATTACAAGTAACTTCCTAAATTTTGACAAAAGTGCCAAGGGTATTTCCTATACCCATGAGGGTTTTTTCCTCCCAAAATTTCTAAGGAAACGAATACATCCTGATCCATATGGGTGCCTCGGTAAAGAATTCTTTCTCTAGAGTAAATATTTCCATCCAGAATCTAGGATGCAGGCCCATCGAGTTGAAAAAATATGGGCCTTCTTCAAATAGTTTGTCTCGATTTTCGATGCTTATAAAAATAGTGATAAAAAAAACCTAGAACCCAATTTAAAATCCACTTGACCCTTGGGATTCCATCTAGTTTCAATCCACCAGGTTAGGGCCTTATCAAAGGGACAGATACCCATAAATTTTCCCATGACTGCATGGTCCTTCATGTGTTGAATATAGCTACTAGTTTTACTAGAAGTAACTTCATACCTTGGATTAATAGTTATTTTGACCGAGCATCCATTCTTGAGTTTGTCATCCTTCTCTTGAACCAGTGCTTCTCATTTTTTTTCTTTTGGCTCATTCTTTGTTTCCTTTATTTCCCCACCTATTGAATTGGCCACCTGTGAATTGCCCTATATAGCATATTTAAATGATAAGGCACTCTGGGTTTTCGACGTTGAGGTTGTCATTGGTCTCTTGCTACCCACCTATCACATATCCATGCTTCCCTACTATGAATAGATGTTCTTCGATGCCTAATATGCTATCAATTCTATTACTTCTATTACTTCTGAGAACTATGTTCCTCATTAGCCATCACCAAGAAACTTGTATATAAATCCTAACCATTATTATTAAATAAAAATAATAATTTTAATATTATATATATATATATATATATATATATATATATATATATATATATATATATATATTCCAATGAAAAGGGAGTACATCGTGTCCAAATCTTTGGGGGCTCGATGTTGGCCATAAACTGCGCTATAAAATCTTAATTGTGCCACAACACACAATTGCTTTATATTCTTGAAGAAGTTCAAGGATTAGTGGATACTTTTGATTTCATTACCTTTCATCGTGTCTACAGGGACCTCAATAGGGAAGTCGACACATTATCTAAGGATGACTTACAGATGACTTATGGGAAATGGTCGATATCTGAAGTAAAAGAGGGAGATCACAAAGGATCATTTTTGTATATGATCTGAGAAAGAGGATTTAAAGTGTGTAGGAAATTTATTTATTATTATTTTAATGTTTTATGTTAAGTGAATATCTCTCCCATATTAAATATTATAGTCAAATTCTCTTAGTGTGATTGGTTTATAGGGGTTTAATGTTAGAAATTCCACATACACCTAAAAAAGCTAGCCCCCTTAAATCTGATTTTTTTTAAATAATTTGATTATTAAAAATCTAGCAAGATGTACATAACCGTTCTTTAAATTTAAATATGTCAGAAAACACATTCTTAACTATTAAACTCAACCATTAAACCCACTTAACATATATTAATAATAATATATTAATTACCCTAGCTATCCTAGCTATGTGAGATTACATTACAATGATTAGGCATCCACCTCCTACTCCATATACTCATACTCATAAAAGAGGACAGAATCGTGGGGTTTATTAGTCATACTCGTAACAGAGGACAGAACCGTGGGGTTTATGCAGTCTGATATTAAAGAAACAGACTGCCATGTTTTCACCCTTTAAGATGCGATCAATTCTTAATCGGCGGTAAGCAATCTTGTTTTCTTTCAGTGATTCCTGTGTGCATTGAAATATATTGTGTTCTTGACAGAATGCTGTAAGTATTTGCAGGGAAATTCTACTTTGTGAAAGTGTAGGGTTACTAGTTTTAAGAAATTCGTCCCAAGATTAAAACACCAACATTTTTGTTGTTTCCAACATCAATAATCCTCTTGTTTCCTGATTCTCTCTAATTTCACCGTGGACGTTCTTTGACTGCTTTGAACAATCCTACTCATGCCCAGTTTTACCGTGAATCTTTGGATGTCGGCAGTAGCAGCGTGTACATGGCTATGTTGCCTCTCACCAAAAATGTAGCCCCCTGGTCGTCCATTACTCCGAGAAGTTCATGTCATGTTCGTAAAATAGAGCTCAGATACGGCTCTGGCACCGTCACCTTACGCTGCCGAAAGTCGCCTACCCTCGGGCCTTAACAAAAATCCATTAGCTGGATCGTGCACAGAAAATAATTGCAATCTAGTACTCTTTGACGACCTCCGGGGAATACAGGATCCTGATGCATGGAGAGGTCGTCTGATTATTATGCTGCACTGCAATAGAACTTCTGCGTGTATTATTTTTGGCTAGAATTGGCAGAGCGAGAATTTCAGGACGAAATTAGCAACGTCTCTGAATTTCGATATTCCAAACTTTTTTTATTCCATAAATTGACGGCTCCCAGGAAGAGGTCTCACAAAGTATTTGAACCAGTCACCAGATGAAAACTAAACCCCACACTAAACCCAAACTTCACATTAACCAACTGCTCTCTTACCTGTGGCTAAACCCCACACTAAACCCAAACTCCACATTGACCAACTGCTCTCTTGGAGCTTGTTGATATTCCAAACCTACATATAAGCGTAAATGCCAAATACGATTTGAAGAATGACTAAGACGATCTGGGAAATGCTTGTGAAGAAGCTGAGGATTTTGAACTGATATCCTTTAACCAAGAAATAACGGACTCTTTTAGTTCCTCTAATTCTCCGAATCTAAATTATTTAGAAGATCGAGTTATAGAATTTCCACTGCTGCTCAAAGAGCCAGACTACAAGATTGTTCACCATTTGATTGAATTAGGTCATGCAGGCAATGAAATTATTCTTTGATCTCAGAGAAAATTCTTGATAATGTAGATTCGGGCCGTCTGTCCGATGAGAAAATGCATAAATCTTTAACTTTTACAAGAGGCAATAAGAGAATTAGGTTAATCCCGGCGACAATTTAAAGTGCAATGAAGTGATATGAGACAGTAACTCTAAAGATAAATCAGAGGTGGAATTTGTCGAAGTCGTCCACCAAGAAATAAGGCTTTCAAAGCCAAGGAAGAAGACTAAGAAAACTACAACGAAAACAGAGAGTAGCCGCAAAGGCAAGCAAGAAGACTAAGAAATCTGCAGCAACAGCAGAGAGTATCAAAAAGGCAAGGAAGAAAACTAAGAAAACTGCAGCAACAGAACTGGGTATCAAAATTAGTAGAGCTCGTCTCCCTCCGAGAATGCATTGAAAGAATGGTTAGATGGAAACATCGAGCACCCTCACACATCGAAACATGAGAATTGTTATCTTGCCAAACTAATCAGTATACACGGCTTCCACGCGATAACTGATTGTCTAATACAAGGTACAAGATGAAGAACAAGAATGACGTGTTGCTACATAAGGAATGAAGAGTGGTCATCACTGTAATTTTTAATGCTTAGCTCAAGGACATGTAGTTTCTTTCAATTTAGCATGAACTTGAACCATAAACAATGCAGTAATACAATATACAATAGCTGCAGTAATCAAGATTAAGAATAACCATGCACAAGAACACAAGAAGTTGTTTTGGGAAAACCTTTCTCAATCAAGGGAAAAACCCAACAATCTTTTGCTATAGAGTCAAGAGAAGATCATTTTTTCACCACAAACCCTAGTGCACACAAGAGGGTACTCTATGACCAAGAAATATAGCGCCTAAGAGAAGTGTGCACTTCAGCCTACAAGTATGCATTGAGTTAATGAAACAAGTGTGAGTGTGTGTGCTCTACAATGGGGATCTAACACTTATTTATACAAGACCTATCACATCAAATGGATGTGTCTATTGGCACAATAGGGCCAACTTCTATAACTCAATAATATAATTAATCTTTACACAATATTAATTATCTTTACATGGTGGGGTCGACTTATACCCTTCACAATACAAAATTAAGGTCACACAATAAATCTTACTCTTACACAATATAGCAAGGATCTCTCACATCCTCTATACGTCACTCTTAACATATCAACTCAACTAAGTCCATAGGAGTACCATCTAGAGAGCCATCTCAAGTCAACTCAACTAAGTCCATAGCAGTCCGACATGAAACCATCTCAAGTCATCTCAACTCAATGTAGAGGAGCACAACAAGAGACCACACACGTCATCTCAACTTAGTCCAAAGGAGTATGACACACCCATCACATGGGCTTTCTCACTGACCGTATCAACTCAGTCGAGAGGAGAACGATCTAGAGAATGTCTCATGAAGCTACAATCATCAACAATCTCACCCCTAAAGAGCTCATTGCAAAGATTATTATAATTTGTGAGGGTTGATTTGTGTTCCAGCGGTTGATTAATGGTGAGAGCTTAGCAATACAGTTTTTTATGATCTTTTCAAAAAAAATTGTGTAATTTAAGTGGTTGTGAGAATAAGTTTAAGTTATCAAATCCATTAAGTTTGCACCTCAACAGATTTAATCCATCTCGAGGGTTGATAGATACAAGGTTAAACTTCTAATTATTATAGAGTATTACTGTGTAGTAGTGATTGTACAATGTCCATACACATGAGATATTGTTGTTATTGATATTATGTTCCCGGTATTATTGTGTAGTAATAATTGTACAATGTCTATGCATAGGTGATATTGTTGCTATTGATATTATGTTCTAAGAACCGTGTTGATATCCTCACCTTGTAGCATATACTTGAATTTTTCGGTATTATTATAAAGTTGTTATCTATATCAACTTTTTAATAGTTGAAATATTTTTTGTTATTAATATTTTATTATTACTTTTTTAATGACACATGTCAAGTCAATGTTGAGCACATACATTACCAAATGACATCAACAAAACTCTATCTAGATAATTCCAAGTGTCTTTGTAATTCAAACCTTATATGCTTACAATGGTGGTGACATCATCTAATGAATAAGTAAAGTATGAGCAATACATTATTGAATGTTTTCTAAATAATCAATTTTTTAGTAAATTTTGAATTGTTGAATAATCAATTTTTTAGTAAATTTTAAATAGATAATGTCAAAACTATATAATTAAGAAGATGGACATTAAGTTTTCATTGACTTTTCCCTTAGCTAATATGTGTGTTGCATTGATGTTTCAGTTGTTTACTTTCAATCTATATATATATATATATATATATATATATATATATATATATATATACGTTAGTGATGAATGGTGTATACGTATTCCAAATTGAAACCCAAACCTAGACACATTCTCCTAAAGGCAAATACCATTGATCATGCTCCATTCTCATATGCCTTTACCCAACATATTGAGGTAACCATGAGGGCCACTCGAAGTTGGGCATTGAACTTATGGCATCAACAAATCATGAACCATGTGGACATCTTACAGATCCAAGCCCACCCCCATGTTCTACTTAAGGATGGCCAAAATATTTTTTAATTGGAGTTAAAGGATCAAAATGGTAATCACTCAAAAACAATGCACAGTTGTAGCAAAGAATTGTTTGTATGCGCAACCAACATTTTTGTCCTTATGGAAGATCCAAGCAAAAGCTATGGGTATCGATTTTGCATCACCTCCCCCTCGGCTTGTCATTGCAATGACACCATTAGGGTTGATTAAATTCCCAATAGCTCCATCAATTGACATCTCTCATGCAATGCCATCTCCAAATGTGGTTGTTTTAACAATATTACACCCCTCTCAATCAAAGCTAAGAACATTCTTAGATGCAATTAGGAAAAAAAACATCCCATGTTTTCAAGCAAGTTGGGGTTTGAATGCAGGGAGTTTACTCTAGAAATATAAGACACTTTCCAATTTTGCTAGCCTTTGTGGAAAATTATCTATGTAGACATCAAATCCAATATAGAGAATGCATTGATTTGTCCATTTAACAGGCTTTGGCCAAATATAACACTTTTAAAATGGACTAGTAAATATTGGACTAAGAATTTTATTGTCAGTTTATACATGAAATGATTTCGTATAATTTATACACGAAATGATTTCGTATAATTTATTTTAGAAAGCCCTGAAAATACACGCTTTGGAGGACCATGATTTTGAGATAAAGTTTGTTTTTCCTACAACCATGGTTTCTTGAATTTAACCCAATTACCATGATCTTATCTTCAACCCTCATTTTGGTAAGACTTCCAAATCTCCCCTTTCCATTATGGCAAGAGGAGATAATAATGCTAGTTAGAAATTCTTTGCCCCAATTTATTCTAATTGATAGAAGTAGGAAATTCTTCACTTGGAACAAAACATGCATAGAGGTAGTTGTAAGAAACAGATTACCAAATAGAATAATCTTAGATTGTGGAAATAAATTTTGGATTATGAGAACACAACTTTACGTGTAACTCATGTAATGAAATGGACTTTTAGTAGACAATTGTCCTAGGAAAACTCAATCACTTATGCTTCATCCAAAGATAAACATTCCACAAGAGGAGCATGATGATTTTCTAAAGTAAAGAGGCAAAGGAGAAGGCCCATATAGAATCAAAGACCCCTAGATAAAAGTAAACAAGTTGTTTCTTCAAAAACAAAGGCAATGGTCAAAATCCAAAATTAGAGGAAGGTGGATCCTCCAAAGAATCCTTGTGTGGCAAAGGAAGATTTCAGTGTAGGAGGCAATTCCAAAGGAATAAGCCTCGATTCTCGCTGAGATGGTTAGAAAATCAAATGGAAAATGTATCTCTTATTGTCAAGTTCTCAACCTCGAATTCCCAGTTTCATGAAGCAATCATCTATTGATCAAAGGTGATATGCAGAGGTGATGTTTTAGTTGATTAATATCTTTATTCTACTTTTTATCTATGTATGAGATGTCATATAGAAAATTCTTTGAAAAAGCTGTTTGTTTTAGCTCTTAGCTCTCATCCAATAAGTGTTTTGATTAGGATTTTGACGCTAAGATGTATTAAAGATGGGTCCTACTCTCTATAAAAGATATCAAGGTATTTCTTTGGGCATATGGCATTTGTTCGAAGGATTATCTCTAGGTAAGCATTTTTCTTTTCTTTTAATGGAGTCTTTCATACTTTACCAAAAGTGAACATGCATTGTTCCTACGTGACAATGAGGTAGATTTCTTTCATGGGTTATGCATAATAAGAAACATTGGCATGATTAGTCACTTGACTAAATTGTAAGGTTGGTAGATCTACTAATAGCAGTTGGTGTAATGGTTAACTATGAAGGATGGAGAGCCAATTACAATAGTTCAAAAAGTTGACCAAAGTTTACCAACGATTCATCTCAACCATAAATATGACAATGAAATTTGTAGTTGTGGGGATCAAGGCAGGAGGAACATGTACCATTGTTAAACACAAAGGTGGAGGTAAAGGTGGCTCTAGCAACAAGAAGAAAATATGTTATTATTGCAAGGAGCCAGTGCATTGCAAAAGGGACTGCAAGTAGTGGAAGATGTACATCTCACAAAAAATCAAGTCAATGTTATGGATGATTAAGGTGCTCTTATCTTATTGGAAAATTGAGGCATCTACCCTAACGTGAAGGACACTGATGGTTTCACGGACACTGATGGCATCTACCCTATTGATAAGGTGGAGTATGATGCTAGTTGGCTACATACAATTGCAAGAACTGGGCATAGTGTGCACAGTGCATAGTACCAGTGCATGTATGAAGGCAAGTACAGGGTGCATGCAACATGCACATGGCACATGGCACAAAAGCTTCCTTAAACTCCTCACAATCTCTTCGGCATGCTTTATTTATAGGTATCTGAGTGGGTATATTTGATCAGTGAATGTGAACAATGAACATTAAGTGCAGTGTTGGAAATTAGGAGTAATGGTTAGAGACTTAATGGTCATATTGTAAATATGTGTAGTGAGTAAATAAATGTGAACATATTATAATATGAAATGGCATGGTCTATGAAAGGCCAAAGGATAGTTAGATTTATAAATAACCAATAGATGCATCTACAAAGCTCGTCTCCTTTTCGAATGAAAAGCTACATTATCTTCTGCAACTACATAAAACGCCTGGAGCTACATACTTCAATTTCCTAGACCCCTCTGCCTTTTCAAACACCTTCACAAATGGACACCACGACAGGAATGCCTTCACTAGCACCTTTCTCAAGAACATTGTCTGCAACCGATATATATTTGAAACCTCTCTTCAAACCCTCATTGAAGGTTTAGGGACTGTGCACTCTCTTGTATGCCAGCTCTTATACTATAATTAAAAAAGGACTGCATAACCATGCTAGGAAACAAAGGAGACGAAAATAAGTGGCTAAAGATAATGGATATTTTATTGAAAAAGAAGATTAGCTTTGTAGATACATTTGCTGCCTATTTACAGCACTCGCTGAACTTTGGTCTTTCATTGGGCATGGCATTTTATATTCCACCTCTCATTTCAAATTCTAATATACCTAGATTTATTTGCTGACTATATACGAATATTTACAATTATTTACAATGTGACCAGTAAGATCAACTTTTACTCCTAATTGTTAATAAAATCAGGGATTATGTAGGTAAGATGTCTAATTCAGAAATCTGCACATACTAAGTACAATTAGAACAACAATATAGAAAAGCATGGACAAACTCCAATTCATGTCCTCCATAAGCACAACAATACTAAAATTACTCACTGAATAGACCCTATGCTAACAGATGAAGGCTCTGAAGCCACACAAGAAATGCAACTAAACTAAATATTCACTAGCAGCATTAGACCTCAATCTAATGCAAAACTATTGCATCCAAAAGTGTGAAATTTAAAACAAGATGGTAACATTCCGTTGGACAAAAACGATAATGCTAGATAAAATCATTGCGAATGTTATAAAATATTAATAAGTGTGA
This sequence comes from Picea engelmannii, assembly GCA_009831015.1. Taxonomy (NCBI): domain Eukaryota; kingdom Viridiplantae; phylum Streptophyta; class Pinopsida; order Pinales; family Pinaceae; genus Picea; species Picea engelmannii. The sequence goes on along the minus strand of ML792276.1, from coordinate 177,629 downwards.
AAAAATGAAAATAAAATTATGATCAGCACATACTAAAAAATTGAGATAATGAATACTATAAACAGAATATTCTTAGTGAAATTCATTTGGGGCAAAGAAACACTGGCTTACTTCCATGTGTCCACAGTTTTACACGGGGCAACCATAGATTATCTATGTACAGCATTTGCAAACAATATAGCATTTAATGCTCTATATGTTGAGATATATACAATCTGATCTAAAGGTGTTTTAGATAGGAAGGTATATATCCCAACATATAGAACATTGAATGCTCTGCTACAGGGTGCATAATAATAACCTATGGCATCCACTAATGATCTGGAGAAAAATAATTTATTTTATAGCGACGAAGTAAATGAAACCTCTACTTCACAACTAACTGGTTGACCATAAAACCAGACAAGCTAACTACAAACAACCCTCAAACCTTTTAGTCACCATGCATGGGAACTACAGGACAAGAAACCCAAAACACAAAAACAGAAGTCTAGATCCAGACAAACCTTAAATAATGAAAATATATAAGTACCTGGATGTCAGGAACAGTATGAAACCGATTCTCTTTTTAAAGTCAATTCTAAAATTTCAATCTAATTCAATCTAAAAGTTTAGGCTTCAAATGAACAGGTGTACATAATCAAACAGACAGCAAATATCTCTCTTAAAATAATCTGAAATGGATTGCACATCACCCACTAGTGACATCAGGAGAGGAAGGAATTTTCATTAACAGGAGAAACAATAAGCAAACACGGTCAATCAATATATGAAGGTACTACCAAAATGGCAAAAACAGAGGCAGTAAAATACAACGTAGAGACGAGATGGAATGTCTCCACAAAATAAAAGACAATATTTCATGAAATAAAAGCAGACTTTTATCATTGTTGGATCAGTCCCAGCTTACCATACCACAAATACCATATTCTAGATAACTACAGTTGAACCTATGAGTCATATATATTGTAGAAAAATTATTACCGGCTGCATTACAATGTAGTACGTGTAAGGTCTCCCATGACACCCACTGAGTGTGCACACTCCCTGGGCAGACTCAAGGACGAGTCAGGCAAGAGATCACAAGGGGCATCCGATCGGTTGGCCGGACAAAGAAATATGGGTGTGAGCAAAAGCACCTTGGGCACACGATGATGATGTGAGGCACCAAGGGGGCACACACCTTACTTTCCTTGCAACGGTTGATGGAGACTTGGATTGCGTTTGTGCAAGGATAGGGCGACTTGGCCGCGTGCCCAAGGAGTGGCCCTGCCTACCTTTGACAACATGGGCACGTTGGAGAGGTTGGATGACCCCCACTCACGAAGAGTCACGTCGATCGGAAAAAGGAAACTCACAAGTCAAGGGGTGCACATCCAAGGATGGGGCGTGCCGATCTAAGAGACATGACGACTGATGAGCGCACAGGTTCATTTGGACGTGATGGTTCGTGAAGGGACGCGACGATTCGTGATGGTGACCTTTGGAGTCCATATAAGAGCACAAGGGCACACAACCAAGGAGGGAAGATTGGAGCAAGAAGGCATAGAGAGCAAGTCACGGGGAAAGTTTTGAGGCACGGCAAAACTAGGGCAGAGTTGTGAAGATGGAAGACAAGTAGCCAAGGGTGGGATGCACAAGGAGAGTTTGGGGCAGTCTGGATGTAGGTCTGTGTGAGGCATGTTGTGAGGAAGAACCAAAGTCTGTGTTAACTTGGTGAAGTCTGCAACAGGGAAGGGACGACAAGTCTGCGGTAGGGTGCATGTCTAGGGCGCACCGCAGGAGGTTGCGAAGATGGTTACGACGGAGAGTCTTGGTGTGATGAATCTGTGTATGATTGTCTTGGTGAGGTAAGGTGAGTAATGTGACTCTGCCCAAGTTGTAAACCGAGCCAGTAGTGCTCATATTGTAATTGTTTTACAATAATAAGACTTAGTCGGGTGATAGGCACATCTTGTGCTACCCGCACTATTTCTGTGTGTCTCTTGTTTGTTTCGCAAGTGTTCTCTTGGTTTCACACATTCTTGGAAGTATGCTTAAATGACTAAGTGTTAAGTTGTTAACAACATTGTCTATGTCTAAGTATATAAGTAAGTTGCACAGAGTTGGAGTGTGACTCTCCTGAGCCTAGAACGGAGTATGGGTATGCTCTAGGTGAAGAGGCGTAGTCTGGACGAAGTATTCTTGGTGTTGTCAAGCAACCAAGTAAGAACCGTCGCGGTGTCGTATGCCCTCAGGAGGTGAACGATCGCAAGATCCGAACAAGCATCCCATGGGGTTGTGACAGTACGTACAATGATTATTCTTGACCATCTGTTCAGAGCATTGCATTTTGTCACAGATAACATACACGGGGAATTATGAAGATCATGTGTTTGTGAAGCCTTCTAAACAAACTATTCCACAACATTGCATTTCACTTCTACTCAATATTTCTCTACCCATGCTTCTTAGATGCACATAACACATAATATAATTCTTACTCATCTAGAACTATGTTGCCTGCAACAAATTCATCATTCAGAACTGCTGAGACAATCATCCAATAAATAGTTAATATTTTATAATGAAAGCAAACTGAAACGAAATTACAATATGAACATCATAACTTGAACACTACAGATTCAGTAAAATGTTCTGATATAACAGAATATTAAGATTAAAATGTAACCACTTGTTTAACTACACAAGCTTCAATCTCCTTGTTTAACTGCTTGCTAATGAATCTATAATCATCTGATATCCCTCTGGTATAGAGACTTGTGCTTGCACACATGCTGCTAACTGAGGAACATCTGCGTTAACATCAAGATATTTTGCCAGAAGAAGCAATAAGTGAAAATCAGATATGCGTTTCACATAGGAAAAATTCTTTGTCCTGTCAAGGTGATTCTTCAAAGCCCTTAGGGTAACAGGAGGATCTCTGTTCTCAATGGGAAATGTAGATGACAGGGGACCCTGCATAAGATAGAAACCCAAGTTATACACATGAAATGATAAACATTAGACCATACCAAGAACAATAAGCAAAAAAGAGCATTGAAGCAAAGAAACCTATAAGCATGCAAACCGTACATGTCTAAAATGTTACAACAATTTTCCAAGCACTACTCTTGATGAATTATACATGTTTTCAATAAAGCAAAACATGCAAAAAATGGCTAGCTGATTAGGTAAAAAAGGAAAACTATATGAAAGCACAAAAATATTCATGAAAATGTTAAAAACGTTTTCCAGACAACAAAAATACAGAGCAGCAGAAAGGAGACTATATTCCATAATGTGGGAGCAAAGATAACATCAACAAATTGCAGCAAAGATGGAGAAGCTTCTCAACAACAGTTCGTGCTAATAAGAACATGTCAGAGGTGATTCTGCTCCAAAGTTCTATCAAGCAAGGGTGTCTCCTACTTGGGCCCCTATTTGTATATTTTTGCTTTGGATGCATCAGGATATCTCCTAGAAGCTTCTTGATTGCAAGGGAATATTGGAGGCACTCTCCTCCCTAATGTAGAACTTAATGTGAGCAATCAGACAATATGACAGAGGAATATGGAGCAACATAAGATTGATGAGAATCTTGTTTTTCCAAGAAGGGGATGCCAAGGGGACGGAAAGCAGGATTGCAAGTTCAGCTTTCCACAGGATTGGAATTTTCCGCGGGACATGTAGATTCTCTGGAGATTGGGGATAGGACAGATACTCTGGCACTGCTTGCCTATGTTGGGAGGGGCAGTCTGCATAATCCCAGCCTGGTTCCTTGATTTGTAATATGTATGCCTTGCTGTATTTTTCTGTGCAGTAATGTAATAGAAGATGCATTTTCAATGAATATCTACCTATTTGTATAGTGTTTACGATTGGCGATTAGGCCTTACTAAAAAAGGGAACCAGTCTTATGAACATGAATGAGGCAGATCCCTATAACAGCTTGTTGTGAACCTAAACACATCTTTACTATGCAAGTAAACTGATGTCTATATAAGCTGTTTTATCTATCAGCTCATTATTTTCTAATAATGTTCTAGTCCTGGATATTATATTTTAACAATGTAGAAAGCCACTTTCATGTAGTAAGGGCCTAGTTATCCCTATCAGTAACTTGGGCTTCAAGTTAGGGTTTCTTTCTCTTTTTGTATATATAGGGGTTTCTCCCTTTTTGTGACATTTTACTTCAACAATCTAAGTAACAAAGTTCTCATTTGAAAGTTCTTCCTCCAAACAGGTGCAATCCACTTGGGTCTGCATGTGCCCCAGTATTTTTTGTTATTCTTTGGTCCTTTCATTTGAGATTTACTTGGATCATATTTCCTTCTGTTATTTTCAATTAGTTTTATAGATTGCACAAGAAGTGCCATTTTGTACACAAGTACACTGCATGTTGGTATCAAAGCACTCATTTGAGATTCGGGCAAGCTGTCAAGCAAGAATCCAAAGAAAGGGGCATCACAGAGACAGTGATGCTCAAAATTGTCATAACAAATATGTGAGCAAGGGAGAATTTGGTGGTATGCTTCTAAAGTTCACTGAGGAAGTTAGGGCAAGTCTAAATGAAAGGGATCAAAACCCTCTGCTGAATGAAGGTTTTTCACATCACTATGGAAGACCTTGAGGAGAATGAAGGCATGATTGGAAAAGAAATGTCAACCCAAAATCTCTCTTATAACTTTTAAATGAAGATTTTGCAATATGATTTGTGTGATGTTGAAGTGCATGTGGCCAAGTAAAATCAAATGGACCTTCTGAGCACAAGAAATTCTTAACCAAGAAGATGGGAATACCACTTTTGAAACGAAGAATGCAACTAGGAGCGGGAATGCATCACATCTAAAATAATTAGAAATTTTAGGAAACAAAAAATTATAGTATTATAATACATAACATAGATTATTAAGCCCAGTGGGCTAGCTCAATTGGTGGAAAAAGTATAATATAATAATACATCTATATATTAAAATATATATCATATATTAGAGATTATATATTATAATCATGATTTGTAATAACTATAATATATATTATATAATTGTTTTTCCATGGAAAACATCCTCAAGGAAATCCTCCACGCACTTCCTCACAACATGTACACTTAACCTTGAGGAACCCAGGTGGATTCAACCTTGTGACTTCTTTGGCCAATACAAATTTAGCATGGCAAGTCAAACCACTTGAACAAACCCTCAAGGATATATATATATATATATATATATATATATATATATATATATATATATATATATATATATCATAACTGTTATTATTATTACATAATATAAGATGTTTGAGTCCATCGGGAAATAATGATCTAGTAGCAATTTGGAGTGGTTGTTGTGATAATGACCTAGTTTCAAATCTTGGCAAACATGCTCCTCCCCTTCGTGGGGTTTGCCAAATGTGGTGTTGATTATATTTAAACTTGTTGATGTAGCATTCAAGCATATTATTGTATGGTATTAGCAAAGTACCAACAAACCCTACTCTTCACTTAGGTGTGTGAGGGTGGGTCGAGCTTAAAGACGAGTTCCCATTTAAAAAAATATTATAATACACACACACACACACACACACACACATATATATATATATATATATCTTCAACCTTGGTAGGTAGTTTGAATTTATGGATGGTGACTCTGAGGTCAATATGGAAGAAGACCTAGTAGATTACTCCGAAGAGGGAGAGAAAGCATTCCAAAGATCTATTTTCAAGACTAGGGACGAGTTGGTAGAGGTCAGGAAAGGGTCAAAGGCTTTTTATGATCACTACGCTATAGATGATTCATTAGACCTTGCTAAGGGGAAGCCCAACACTAAGATTGATAACCCAATCAAAGTCATGGTATCAATCTTAAATAATGTCAAGATAGATAGGACGCCAGTACAAGAATCTCCTAAGGCCAATGAATTTTAGCCTTTATGGAAACCTAACATGAAGGGACATATCGATAGATCCATCTCATCATAAAGGCACGATCAACAAGTCTCATTTCTGCCAAGGGAGGAAGAAAGAGAAGTTTGCAAGTTGAAGGATCAAAAGGAAAAAATAGGGTTAGGATTTAGAGCTCTGTTGTGGGAGGAACTGGGTAGAGAGGATTTACAAAAGCCCAAAGCTAAAGAATTAGTTCAAAATTTGTCTAGAGAGAGGAACACATGAAGATGGAAATGCATGAGAACGCATAAGGAGAAGGTCAATATGGTAGTTGTTGAAGATGAGGGATTAGAAGATATCACAAACATTCAACCTTGGTAGGTAGTTTGAATTTATGGATGATGGCTTTGAAGTCAATATGGAAGAAGACCTAGTAGATTACTCTAAAGAGGGAGAGAAAGCATTCCAAAGATCTATTTTCAAGACCAGGGACAAGCTGGTAGAAGTATGGAAAGGGTCAAAGGCTTTCTATGATGACTACGCTATAGCTGATTTATTAAATCTTGCTAAAGGGGAAGCCTAAGACTAAGGTTGATAACCCAATCGATGTCATGGTATCAATCTTAAATAATGTTAAGATAGATAGGATGCCAATACAAGAATCTCTCGAGGCCAATGAATTTTAGCCTTTATTGAAACCTAACATGAAGGGACATGTAGATAGATCCATCTCATCATCAAGGCGCGATCAACAAGTCTCATTTTTTCCAAGGGAGGAAGAAAGAGAAGTTTGCAAGTTGAAGGATCCAAAGGAAAAAATAAAGTTAGGATTCAGAGATCTGTTGTGAGAGGAACTGGCTAGAGAGGATTTACGAAAGCCCAAAGCTAAAGAATTAGTTCAGAATTTGTCTGGAGAGAAGAACACATGAAGATGGAAATGCATTAGAATGCGTAAGGAGAAGGTCAATATGATAGTGGTTGAAGATGAGGGATTAGAAGATATCACAAACATAAAGAGTAAATGCCATTTCATGGGCAAACAAGTACTAGAAGGTTGAATGAAGTGGTGGTTGGAGCAAAATTGGTTAGGGTTCTTGTGATACTTACAAAAATACCACATTCTGATAAGAGATTGGCTTGCCTTCGAGTTTTGGTCAAAAACTGATGTGGAGAAAATTTTAGCTTGAAAGTGGTTTTGGGGATCATCATACCTTGACATCCAAAGATGATCCTCCTTCATCACATCTAAGATGATCCGCCTGGACTTCACATCCTTCAACTCATGGGTGGCCAAGTTCTTTGGATCCGTTGATGGGGTCACGATTGTGTTAGCAAAATCCCACAACCCATTCTCCATAAGAAGCAATGTGACCCTCGCCTTCCAAGGTACAAAGTTCGATGCACCATCCAACCTGTCCTCAAACCTCAAACCGGCTACGGCCATCTCCAAATCAAAATTTTAACTGGAAATACAAACTGCTGAAAAATATGCCTTGTCCTTCGGGCTCGGTAAACTCAAAATTTTTGTGCTTAGTCCTTCAAGCACCAAACTAATTTGATCTCATCTATTGGCTACCCGTATTTCTGCTTCCCACTGACCAGACCTCTTGCCCGTGCCCTCTGTGGTCTACTCGAGTCTCCTATGACTGCCCTCTGCCTCAGATCTTTTTTCGACGGTTGTCTACATCCCTACGGCCGACAATTCGGTGACTACCCCGCGGCCTACGGTTGGTGACTAGCTGCAACTATGGTTGTAGCCTTGCGACCCACCCCCTTTCTCCTTTGCAACCTAATCCTTAGCACCTGTCCCCCAGCCCCTGCGACCTATCTCCCAGCAACTCCACGCGGTTGTACGATGACTCTGTAGTCTGTATGGCCTCTATAGTTGTTGCTCCTTTTTTTTAAATCCTTCTTGCAACCTGCAAAAAAACACAAAATTTCGCTGCTACAAAATTACGATCTGTGTAACCTGTTTTCCTTTTCAGAGTCTCGACTTTGATACCATGTTAATTTTTAGAATGTAGCACCTGACAATTTATTTCCTAGCAAATACCTTGTTGTAATAAACTTATTACGTAGATTTACTAAATAAAAAACACGGCTGAGTTTTAACGATTTACAGAAATAAATCAGCGGAAGCAAAATAGGAAACCAAACACATTTGCAGACGTATTTTTTGGGTAAATACCCGTGAAAAAACCCCCAAGGGAAAACCAATAGTGTGATGATTTTATTAAGATAAAATATGGGCTCATGTCCTGGGATAATGGCCCACCTGAGGAAAAATACAAAACGACAAGAATAGCCTATCACACCTCAAGATCTGTCCTTCGATCTTGTTGGCCACTACTCCTTTGTTGCCCCTTGCTCCCTTCCTTGGACCCTGCCCTTGCACACTTGGACGAAAGTCCTTCTCCACCCACTACAATTAGATCTCACTATCTCACTCTGTGTGTCTCCTCCTCTCACCTTAGTTGCCTTTTATAATGTTGAGTTTACCCTAAATCTCCAAAGTGATCAATGGCTGAGATTAGATCTCAACAACATTTGAGATCAATGGCTATGATTTAATTTAATTCACTAATGCCAAAAAATTAGGCATTTAATTAAATTAAACTCACATTAATTATAAAAAGGCATTCACTTTAATAATCACTTTATTAAAGTGAATTTCGTAAGTCTTGAGAAGTATTAAGGACAACTTCCACATGTTAGACACAAAACCAATGTGGAAGTACTTGTCCGATGCTACAAACATCAACAAGGAAGAGCTACTAAGGTGACAGTGAGTAGCCTTCTTGAGTTGCACAAGATTATCCCCTTGATGCTTGGGACTTTACATCATTTGGGGGTGCTATATTTTGTTGGAACAAGTGGTAACACTATTCTTGTATCACAAATCAGGGATCCACGACTTTGCTTCATGTCTCACCTAGGACCATAGGCAAAAAAGTTAAAAGCATATTCCTTAACATTATATAACCTAAGAAAGCACGGTTTATCAAAGACATGTGCATCTTGGATGGTCCTTTAGCAATATATGAGGCATGAGATGCACCAAAAATACCAAGCAAGGTAACCTCTTCCTAAAAATTGATAGGGTGAAAATCTATGATGTAGAGTAAGACTACATGTGATCAATTTTGAATAGCTCATATTTTGGCCCTTATTTTGAGATGGTCAAAACTTACCACAAATACTTTTACTTGCATCACTATTAATGAACCTAAGCTAATTACTTCTGATTTATGCAAATCCATTTATGTTCTTTCAGGTAATGCTCACGACTTTTTTTAACCATAACTAGAGGATATTTATATTAAGCAAAACGTTGTAGCTAGACTCACAGTAATAGTACAATAAAGCTCTGCTTTAAGGAGTCTTAAACAAAATCTAAAAAGAGAACTATCTGCTATCCTATATGTACAGCCATAAAAGGCCAAAAACCACTGCTTCCAGTAAATCTTTCTGGTATATATTCTACAATATTGACCTAGAAAACTAGCTGCTTTAAAAAACATACAAGCCTAACAAAAAGCATGGCAGTCGACTGCCTCATCCTGAGCCGCAGTGGCCAAGTCTGAGTCCACTTTGACAATTTCTGCACTCTCCGGAAGTTGGTGAGCAGTTCCATACTCCTTGAGCCCCACAGTTTGAATTGATGGATTGCACCTAATTGATACACTTTGGACAGATTTATGTCCACGGTACAGAGCATAGTGCAATTCACTTCCAAAACAGAGATTTGGCGCTTGAATTGAACCAAGGTTCCCATTACTAAAGAAATTTGAAAGATTACAAAATTGTCATATTCCTGGATTCTTCCTGTAGCTGCCACAATAGCACATTTGTTGCCCTGAATGGCTCCCTCGTGGTTTCTCAATGCCCTCCTAATCTCCTGTAATTCTCTATAATTGATTTCATAACCAAAACTATACAATACCAGGCTTGAAATTGGGCCCCCTGTGACTATGACCTGCACTTCTACAACAATGATTGGAAACAATAATTCAAATTGTGATAAATCTTAAGTTCAAAAGTAGTGAACCCCTCAAGGAGTGTTGCTGACAAATAGAGTAAAACAAGACCTCTCCCCCAAGGAAACCAGAGAACTTCAATAACCTATGTTGATGAGTGAACTTCAATAACCTAATATTAAATATACTACAAATACTTTTACTTGCATCACTATTAATGCACCTAAGCTTATCACTTTTGATTTACGCAAATCCATTAGGCAAAGTTTCCTTTTAGTGTTAACCTTGTATGTTCTTTTAGGTGATGCACTTGACTATCCTAATCATAAAGTCAACATTAGCAACATCGAAACATTTATCTTCCAAGCACTAAAGCAAATGGTGGTGAGTACTTTGTTGATGAGTGGACTTGAATAACCTAATATTAAAAATACTAAAGGTGCATCTGAATCTTCTACAATTCCTTGGACTTTAAGAGCCAACTAGACAAACTTCTCTACTCCCTCTACAAAGCCTTGTTGATAGCCCACATAAGACTAACAACATACATGTTTTGCATCTCATTGTAAATTGATTTTTCAATTGTTGGGCATCTTATTTTGTTTCAAGATTTCCACTCAAAGATGGGACTATGACCTAGCAACTTGCAAGTATGTATAAACTTTGTCTAGTTAGATGGAAAGGTATTTGAATCTTCCTATTCGTTTTCACATTGCCTTTGAGATGCTAGTTGCCACCTATATCTACTAAGTCCCAAACAAGGTAACATATAAAGATAATTAAAATCATTTAAACCCTTCTTATGGGCCACAGATAAAAGTATAAAGTGTAACATTCCCAGATGCTAAAATAACCATAGAAATACTAGATACACCAAATATAGATGAGAAGCAACACTCCAAAGTATAATAATCATGATGAATTGCATAACCCCAAAGAATTAAGAGAATATTTCCCAGTAACCCTAACAAGTAACAATATCAAATAAGCCCAAAGTAGTTGGATCCATTGATGAGGAGTGAGGAGTTTTTCACTGGTGGGCAAAGTTCAATTCTCGTGAGAGTTGTTCCTGGAGCTGTAGGGTCGCCATGAGGTAGTGGTCCAACATGTGGTTGCACCTAGAGAGATTATATTAAATGATCTCATGACTCGTGCATACATAAGTGGATCAAAGCTCACTCCTATGTCCTTCAATTTGGATAGGATTTTACCCTAGTTGCATCATCATTGCCTTATGTTGTTCCCTTCAACATCCTTTTAGAGTCCTCTTCCCCTCTTGAATTCTAGGCCTCCTCCAAGCTCCCACTCAATGTTGCTATCTGCCTCCCCAACCCCACAGATCTTTGGTCCTCCCCCGCGGGCATCATCTACAGCAAATCCCTCATCAATAGTCTCATCCATGAAGCAATCCATGTGCTCCACAATGTCGCCCAGTATGGCCCCTCCTTTCACCTTGTCACCCTCTAAAAAGGGAAAGCTTCTAGTCTCTTCTCCCAATGGCTAGAAGCACCCCCCCCCAAAAAAAAAGTTTACAACAACTTTGAAGTCATAAACAAAGGATGAGGCCTACATCTACCCATGCACAAAGGCTTCTTCATAGCTCCCACTCAATGTTGCTATCTGCCTCCCCAACCCCACAGATCTTTGGTCCTCCCCCGCGGGCATCATCTACAGCAAATCCCTCATCAATAGTCTCATCCATGAAGCAATCCATGTCCTCCACAATGTCACCCAGTATGGCCCCTCCTTTCACCTTGTCACCCTCTAAAAAGGGAAAGCTTCTAGTCTCTTCTCCCAATGGCTAGAAGCACCCCCCCCCAAAAAAAAAAGTTTACAACAACTTTGAAGTCATAAACAAAGGATGAGGCCTACATCTACCCATGCGCAAAGGCTTCTTCATAGTAGAATTTGACCTCACAAAAGATAGGGACCAAATCCTCAACTATGGCACCTCGATTTGGGGAAACATAGGGCTATGCATGAAGTCATGGACTCCAACAATTGAGCCAACTTCGAACACACCAACTTCGAACACCCTTTATGTCGCTCTAGTCTAGTTAAGGATGCCTAACCTCCCCTTGCATTTTCCAGGTTTCCATTTGCTGTAAAGGATTAGAAACACCTTAGGAAAATTCCACTTCAAGAGTGTTTAAGCGCAATTCAGGCGTATAGTTAACTACCTATGCTTGCATTTGCATAGATATGGATTTCAATAAAGGCTTTCCAACAAAAATCAAGTTGGTTGCTAAAGATTACACTTGGACACTACCTCTTGACTAGGAGTAGGTTGCCTTAGGCCATAGGGCCTATTTTGAAATAGGACACGTTGTCACCCACTATGTCAAGAGTCCAAAACCCAGACACCCTAGAAAACCTCATAGCATACCCACATGGTGGGACAGAGCAATGGAGGACCACCATCTAATCAACAAGCACCATCGAGAGATAGCACAACCAACCACATCACAAAAATCAAGCCTTCTAGATCCACCCACTCCAATTAATGCGCCAATACAAGAGAGTGGAAGGAAGGCAACAAGCACACCACCTGCTTGGAAGGTCCAACAAAACATCCCACCTGCAAAAGCATTCAAAGCATCCAAATTTTTGCATTCAACCCCAGAACCTGTTAAATTTGGCAGCATCGACAGTCATTCTCCAATGAGAAGCCATATGGGCCACCCTAAAGCTAGTCAGGGAGATTTGGAGAATCTACCAATCTTGTGAGGTATTGACAAAAGCCAGGGGGAACGTACAACCTCTATGAGTCAAACCAAAAGTCAGGACGATCGAGATGCTATGTGAGTCTAATGCAAAAGTCAGGACGATCGAGATGCTATGTGAGTCTAATGCAAAAGTCAGGGGGGAACATACAACCTTTGTGAGCATAGATAGTCAGGACAAACGAGATGCTATGTGAGTCTAATGCAAAAGTCAGGGGGAACTTACAACCTTTGTGAGCAGAGACAATCTAGTGCAAAAGTCAGGGGGAACGTACAACCTCTGTGAGCATAGACAGACTAGTGCAAAAGTCAAGGGGAACGTACAACCTCTATGAGCCTAGTCAAACCTTGTGAGCCGTGAGAAAAAGTCAAGGCATCTAGCAAAAGTTAGGTTGAATATAAAATTCCTATGAGCTAGAAACAAACAATATTCCTAAGATTGCAAATCATATAAATGTATTGATCTAGTGCATTGGCACGTGTAACATTATCCACCATGAAGAGAATTTTGAATTGCCTTGTAAAGAGTCGAGTTGTAACTGAAGTCTTAAAGTCTAGTTCTATTTTCGAACTAAAATGTAATGTTGAGTTGCAACTGAAGTATCAAGTCTAGTTCTATTTTCGAACTAAAGTGTAATGTTGAGTTGTAACTAAAGTCTTAAGTCTAGTTCTATTTTCGAACTAAAGTGTAATGTTGAGTTGTAACTGAAGTCTCAAGTCTAGTTGTATTTTCGAACTAAAGTGTAATGTTGAGTTGTAACTGAAGTCTCAAGTCTAGCTCTATTTTTGAACTAAAGCATACCAGTCTCAAGTCTAGTTCTATTTTCGAACTAAAGTGTAATGTTGAGTTGTAACTAAAGTCTTAAGTCTAGTTCTATTTTCGAACTAAAGTATACCAGTCTCAAGTCTAGTTCTAAGTTTGAACTAAAGTATGAAGCTCAGTTATGATTAAAGCATGCAAACAGGTTATTATTTCGAGTCTCTCCTCTTCTCCTCTTCAGCCTATATAAGCAGAGGTCGACCCCTCTCTTCAACACAGTTTTGATATGCAGGTTAAGGGAGAAGCAATAGAGGAGCATATCAGTGATAAAGAGG
>ML792276.1:122175-150967 GCA_009831015.1 Picea engelmannii | reverse complement strand
AAGAGAAACTATATCTATGGAAGAACAAACAAGATAAGGATTGTTATCACGATGACTACAAGATAGGCAATACACATGAAAGGATGAAGTACATCAACAACCCCTGGTAACAATTCATGTGGAAGTTATTACATAAGTAACAACTGCAAGATAAGCCGAAATCAGAATCAAACTTGAAGAAACCTAGAAGAAGTAAAAACAGAAAGAAGTCAACAATCAAGAGGAAATTGGAAAAGGACTTATGACACTTTGCAGAAGGCAATAAGGATGCAGACAGAAGTGTGGACTCTGTTAGATGGAGGGAGCCGATTATATAATTCCAAAAGAAGAGCATGCATTCATGCATGAATGCAAGGATTAGGAGGGAGCTAATCCTAAATAATATGATCCATTGAAGATGATGAAGTATCTATCCATGTTCCCATCAATTGTAGCAACCATGAAAAGCAGCACATGTTCAGTTTGACTTTAGAAGAAGTCTTCTTCGAAAAGAAGCCTTAAAGTATCCTTGGTTGTCCATCCACATCCTGAAAGGAAGTTAGAATCTTCAGGGCATCGAATCTATAGAAAACTCCATGAACCCAAGAGCCAAACAGAAACATGAAGATTCCAAGAGAGAAAGAAAATCCAGAACAACCAATCATTATATCGAGAATCACAAGACCACCAGCTTGATCTGAACCTTCTAGAAGCAATAAAGCAAAGAAATGAAAGTTGTGATGAAGAACAATGTATGGAAGACTTATGAATGAAAGCATTGTGAGATCCAGAACAAGGGTTCTCCCAGATGGAGGGTGAGGACTATGATGATAGCTTGTTCCAGACATACCTCTACATAAGCCATTATATCTTCTGCAATATCCATGGGATGGAATTTACATCAGATAAATGTAAGGAATGTTCTCAGAATAATTGAACAAGAAGCGTATGTAGAGCAACCTCAAGGTTTTGAGGTATACCAGAAAGAGTCTTGTATGAAGATGGAAGAAGATTTTATACGAATTCAAACAACTTGGTGCAGAGCCTCCAATGCACAGCGGAAGCGTGGTGAAAACTTTCTATAATAGAGATATTGTATCAGAATGGTTACTCAGAAGATCGAGATGATGGATTGCTAATCCATGACAAACTCTCATGATGGCAGAAGAAGTACCACTTGGATGTGTTCCAGTTTGACCCTTGCCACGATGTTATGAGCTAGCAGGAAACAAAGATGAATCCAACATTGATATACTATATTGATTAGAGTTATATGAAGCCTTCAAAGAAAACCAGTGTTCCAGAAAGACCAAAGTACATTGAGATCAAGCATTACATTCTTCGTGATGAGGTCCAAAAAGGAGAAGTGGTTCTCTGTTATATCTCCACAGATGAGCAGATAAGCAGATATTTTTGGTAAAGCCTCTATCCAAGATGAAAGAGTTTGCATACTCAGAAACACGCTGGAGCTCGCGGAGACGACTTCCTTAAGGAAGAAATGACTCCCAAGTTGGGAGGGAGCACTGATGTGTTATTGATTTATGGACAGTCATTTTTCAGTTCGAAAAATGGTCCAAGATGAGCAGTTCCCTTTCTAGTTTGGAAAGTGGTTTGAGATTTCTGTCGGACAGGCATTTTCCAGTTCGGAAAATGGTTCAGATCGAACGGTCATTTTCGTGGTGAAAATGGTTCGATGGATTGTTGATGTACCATAGACAGTGATTCTCCTTGTGGCCAGTGTGGGGGAATGGTCTAGGACAGTCTCTCTTCTTGACGGTCACTCTCAGTAGTGGTCAAGAAGACTGGTCCGCCTCGTCGGACAGTCATTCTTTTGAAGCTCACAGTTGTGAGCAGTTTTGAATAATGGTCTGTTTTGGAGGTTGGTGCAGGACAGTCATTTCCTTAGGAAATGTTCCGGACAGTCATTGCCTAGGGCAGATTTATTCTCTCCAGGTTGCACTTTGTTTAGTGCTGGAGGAATGGCCCAGATAGGTGAATGGTCCAGGTTCAGCAATCAGGGACATGCATTCCCTAGGGCAGACTCATTCTCTCCAGGTTGCACTTTGTTTAGTGCCAAAGGAATGGCCCGGATAGGTGAATGGTCTAGGCTTAGAAATCAGGACAGTTATTCTTCCTTGCTTGAGAAGAATAGTCCAAATAGCCCATAGTTGATGTTTTACTCTCTGTGGGCAAATGCTCTTCCAGATCTCACAGATGTGAGTGGAAGAATGGCCCAGATGACTTAGTTTATATTATGATATTGTTTCTGTGCAGGTTGATATTAGATGATATGATTGCCATGGAGACTGTATGTCTCTGGACAGTAGATGTATGCTACTGTGCTAGATATGTTCCACTAATTGTGACTATATGTCATTGATCAAGTAGTTGTGTGCTACTTGGTGTGGTAGTGTACCACTGGATTGTAATTGTGTACTACTATGGATAGACACAATTGTGTTCTATTGAATGGCATTGTTCTGATTGCCTTGTAAACTATCAAAAGTATTGAAAATGATTGTCAGCTAGATGGATGATCAGTGTACTGATGGACAGAGATTCTCCAGACGGGAAATGGTCCAGAACATCTATTCTTCTAGGACATGTGCCCGGATTAAAAGAATGGCTTTTGTATCACTCCTTGGAGTGAGTGACTTAGTCAGCATCATGTCTGATTACTTAGATGGAGTATGGTTTCGAGAGATGATGCAGTTGATGTTGTTAGATGACATTGATAGTGATGATGGTGTTCATGATCTAATCATGAGATAGTTTGTACGACTATGATGATGCTCCCGGTTGAATGGTATGTTTGTGCTCAAGATCATTGCCTTCAATACCTCCCTAGCTAGGAGGGAGTGTTGATATTATGGTAGTTGCGGGAGGTATTTACCTCCACGTGTAAATCTGACGAGAATAGAATATTCTGAGAAGTAAGAAGAAACCCTAAATAATTGATTAAGAACGCTAGAATACAAGTCGGCTCAAGAGAATGATTTGTATTAGGTTATTAGCCTCCAAAAGAAGAAGTCGGCTAAAGGAAATGTTATATACTAAGTAATTAGCACATAGAATGAGAAGTCGGCCCAGGCAGTCTGGCAGAAACAGTATAAATATAGGAGGCCAGTCTTCATTATGGCCAGCATTCTCAGAACTGCAGAAGTACACTTGTGCGCACTGTAGTTGGCCAGTTTGTGCGCAAGTCTTGGGTGCAGTTGCTGTCGGCAGTTCTGCAATTAGCATTTTGGGTTTTATGGGTTGGACTCTCTGATCAACTTTTGTTATTCTTGTTTGGTGCGCTATCCTTGGAGAGAGGTGCACCACCTTTGTTTGGCTATTAAGCCTAGGGTTTTCTTTCAAAATCATTCTCTATCAAGGTTAAGGTGCTCGGGGGTGGCTTCGGCCTATGGTTGGGTGACAATATTGCTATATTGTCTATGGTTAAACGAGCACATCCATTACTTTCTAACACATCAAAGGTTTCAATGGAGTTGCATGCCTCACCCATGACTCTCTCAAGGGTTGTGTTTCCATGGTAACCTCAAAAGAGGATGCTAAGTTCTTATGGGCCTAAATCAACACAAGCACCCCCTACCCCAGGATACCTATATTACACTTTATTATTTCTCCTCAACCTCGTCACGATTTGCACATCATAGAAAGTGTGAGGGAGACCCTTTTCTCAACCTTTACATTGACATTTCCCACTACTTTTCTCTCAATGCAGTTATTCTCTTCAGGGACTTCAATGCCTATATCACAAACTCACAAGTGTTGTTACATGATAGATCCAAGGATGCACTTTGCTTTCAAGAGATTGACTCGAAGACCGTGTGCCTTCACAAGACTTCCAATGACAAGATTAAGCCACTCACAATGACAGGAGACACCTTCTGCAGCTTGGGGATTCCCACGACCTATTGCTACTAAATAGTCTCCCTTGCTATCTTGGCTCAAGAGGCTTGTTTCCCCCACAACAGCAAATCCAATGCAGTTGGTTATGTCCTTTCCAAGTAGAACCTATTTCCACAATCCAACATCTTTGTCTCCCCCATTCCCCTTGTAAACCATGACATTCTCACCTTTCCCTCTCCACCTCCCCTCCCTCTCCCTCGAACGCCCCCGCACCCACTCCTACCATTTTCTTTAACAAGGGGTATGCAGACTCTTACACCACCCATTTCCAAGAATTGCTCCCCCCTTGCCCCTCTTCTTGTCCCTAAGCATAGCCACAACCAAATATGAGATTTTTTCTAAGGCTCTGAGGGAGGTGGCACTTGACTCCTAACGACACTCTATCCCAGAACACACCCACATCCCTATCCTTGGTTCTTGCCCCATGAACTGTTATTTTGACGAGGATTGCAAACTTCCCTATAAACACATGTGTTTCACCTTCATACATGACCCTCCATCTTTCCCCTACCTTCAAAAACTTACCATTATCTCTTATGTTGTAAAAAAGGGTATTCCTTTCTTTGAGGAGACACGAGCTTTGTGTGGCCCTTTGCTACTCCCTTGAAACCTTTTGGCGCACCCTTTTCCCTAAACATTGTGCCCTCCCCCTAAACTTAGACCTTCTATCCATGTTTTCCCACAATCTCCATCTATGATGTCCTTGAACAAGCCTCCAACCAAATCCCCTCCCCCCTTTCTTGCCATTTCTTTTCCAAAAGAAATAATAGGAGAGAAATCAAGGTTATAAAGTACCAACAAAAAAACTGATGAGGAAGGCTTCCAAGCCGAGTTTCTCCGAGTTCCTCGGACATGGTATCTAATCTCTTGACTCACACATTACTAATTTGTTCAACCATTTTGTTTGCTCCAGTTTCCCCCAAACATGGTCCAGACATATCATCCACACAATTCTCAAATCAAGAGCCAACTCAAATCTGAACAACTATCGAACTATCATGGTTAGGCACACATTCTCAAAATTGTATGCTATAGTTTTGCATCTATAGATTTGAAACGTGTTGGAGAGTAGACACTTCAGGGCCAGAGGATAAACAAGTTTCGACACAGAGCACCAGACCACTCACCACATCTTTACACTCAAGGCCATTATAGAGGAGGCCCGTCATCGTTCTTTGAAAGTCTTCTATTGTTTTGTAGACTTTTGGAAAGCTATTAACAAGGTACCAAAAGAGGCTTTGTTTCATAGGCTTCATGACAATGGCATTTTAGACATCCTCCTAGCAACAATCATCAAACTCTATGAGTCAGCTCTTGGCCACCTATAGATGACACACAACCTCTTTGACTTCATCTAGAGCACCATAAGTTAAATAGGGGAGCCCCTTTCACCAACTCTTTTTGAGATCTATATGAATGAGTTGAAAGTTTCCTCGTGAGCTTATTCAAGATGGGGACAGTTGCTTCCTACCTCATGTGTTGATCTCTCTACTCCTCTTCATTGATGCCTTGATTCTATTGGCCTCCTCGTTGGAGAGTCTACAAAGACAAATTGATGCCTTGGCCAGCTTTTGTGACCTCTGACAATTGACAATTAACCTAGGTAAAACCAAGGTTATGATCTTCAATGAGTCAAAGAGTGCTTTCTCCGATTTACATTTCTATTTCCGAGAAGAAGAGATTGAGATCATGATGACCTACACCTATTTGAGGGTCCAATTTTGGGCCCTCGTTTCAGCATGCACAAGCCCTCCAGTTCCAACTCAACAAAGGGATACCACTCCCTTACCCCACTAGAGTGATAGTGCTTCCAAATTTTGTTTCAGGACATCTCGTCCAAGATGCATCTCTTGGATACAATACTTAGGCCTTGGTTCAAAGATCTGGGGCCCAAGTTTGCTACAGATCAATTGGGTAAGACTTAAAGAGTTCAAACCCTTCTTCCTAAGCGAATCACTTTGATGCAAGCATACAATACCCTAGCTAATTGTTCAGGCAGAGTTTGGAGCCCATCCTTTTCAACTTGAGGTCATCTTCCATCTAATCTCTTTTCTACACAGAGTTCGAACTTTTGGGGACTCAACTTCTGAGAAAGCTCAGTGCCCCTACCTAGCACTTTGCGCTTTCGATGTCGTCTACTTGGCCTACCCCATAGGATGTGTCCACATTTGGTACTTAGAGGCATCTCGACTTCTCCAACCGATGGTTGTCTCTCCAAACCATCTGCCCCCCTTCAAGTACTCTCTATACATACCATACCACCTCTTACCACCTAAATAGGGCTTTAATAAAGCCACCCGAGAGAACATCTGCACACAATACATCCATGTCACTTGGATCGCCCCTTTGGAGAGCCTCGACCGAAAGATGGCTTTCTATTTGGTGCACATTTTGGAGTTGTGAGATATCATTATCATCCACCCTTCATACGCACAAAGACACTGGATACATATAATCAGGGTCCTCGTAGGTCAATTTTGGGTGGGATCCCATAAAGTTTGAGTAGAGAGACCAATCACCACATCCCATGCTAAGACGAGACTTGCCAACTTTGCAACCTACAAGAACCTAAGATGGAGATGCATCTTGTTTTTAGAAGCCCCTCTTACTTTGAGATCAAAGGTTGTTATTACTACCTTTTTCTTGATTTCAAGGGCTCCCTCCACACTTTCTTTCACTATCTCGACCAAAGATGCCTTGCTCTCTTCATTTGAGAAGTGCTCATACATAGATCTCAATACTTGCTTGTCCTATCTCAACCTAAGACGGATCAATTCATACTTCTAGATGGTCTTGTCCAACGGGCCAACAAGCAATAGGCAAAGGCCTAAGATACTTCAAACCCTAGACTGGTGTGGCCTCAAGCATCTTCTCAACCTCCCCCAGGTGACCAACCAAAATCTTTGACACGTGTGAGGAGATGTCGTTCTAGGCCACATATCATGCACCACCAAGCACACAAACAGATCAATGCTAGACAACCCCAGAGCCAAGCCCCACTTGGTCATCGGACTATCCCTCGAACTCAACGAACCAACCAAGTTTCTCTCAAGAGTTTTTCCCCCGTGGCCTTGGATGGTAGGACAACCTGCTCCCTCAATCTTATGCTCCCCCAGGATCATATGATTGGGTCCCCTAAGCCCTAGTCACTCCTCAAAAGACGTCATCCGCCTTTGCATTGGCCCTTCCATAGCGATCGACGACTCCATAAGTCAGTGTGCACCTCAGTGCCTTCTTGTGCCCCAAGCCACCAAATCCAACAAGCCTTTACATCCTCTCTCTCGCTCTCTCTTGCCCAGCACCAAGATCCCCAATCTCTAGCATTCTTATTGTATCATTGTACTCACACTATCTTATCATTTTGCTAGACTATTAGTTTATAGCTTTTTGTTTTTTGGTAGGCACTTAGTTCTTTATCATTTTGCTTTTAGCATCGATGTAGGAGTTGCTTTTGTACTCCCACATTGTATTTACACTAGTTTTCCCTATTAGTCCCATTGACCTACTTTTGTGGTCAGTGGATAGACATTAATAAAATTATCCTATCTATCTCCTTTGGGTGCACCTTCCTTAATTTCTCCATCTCTCACTTCCAACCCCTCTTTTTCACAAGAAACACCATAGCCCAAGCATTGGCATGAGTCTATTTTCACTCCAACCTACTCTTGTACTCTATACACTTTGAAACCTTAGGGGTTCCTCCCTAAAGCTGGAAAAGCACCAGCTTTGAAGAGAGAGGAATGCAACTGTGGTGACAATCGGCAGCATTACTAAGTTGCTCCGGGCCTCTTCTGTGGTTCAGGGACTTGAATATTGTGCAGTATAGTTTCGGGAGCTAACACTAACCATGTTGTCTAGTTTTACAACTGGGGAAACCTATGAACTGCTTATCTAATTGAGTGAATTTCAATGAATTTCATAAAGGAAAATTCAGTCTCTAGTAGTGTAAGTATATAGTATGAAGGTGCTTGCATATGCATGTTTTTGAGGTGTTAGTGTAACTACTTGGTATGAAGGAGTTTGCATCTGCGTATTATGAGGTAACATAACCTCCCGCTTTTTAGGGTAACCATGTTCTCACCCTTTTTGCTAGTTATGATTTCATGTTATTTCTTTAGATTTAGATTTACAATTAGGTTCTCATTTACTGTTCCCTTTGCTGGGCTATGGGTTATGCAGTCACTCCCTTTATTACTGTTAGTGCATATTGTATTCTAGAGTCCCATTGACCTAATTTGATCATTAAGTTTCAAGTTCAATTTCACCATGGCTAAGAAGGTCCCCGCGTCCACTTATGAAATTTCAATCATCAAAATAAAAAATGCATAGGAGGAAAGAAAGGTAGTCAATACCTGATGATCAAGAATCTTCACCAGCACCAGAAAAAAATCATTGTCAACATCCCTGGTATCCTTCCCCAGGATCACCACATCCTTCTTCATCCTTGTTATCTTCAGATCCAAATCAGCACAATTGTCGACAAACCATCCTTCCTTAAAAAGTTTAACACACTGATCACTCAACTGAAAGGCCTCGAAATGAACATCAGCGCCACCTTCCTCGTTCACCTCCAACTTCACCAAAGCAGTAACCCATTCCTTCAATTCGCTCTCGGCATGGAGCTCCGCAGCCTGCCGAATCTCCGCATTCGAGAGCGTATAATCCTTCTTTCCCTGAGTGATGGTCTGCGTGAAGATGAACCCAACTCTCCTCATCCCCAGCCCAATGGCAATGGCCTCCACCTGCTTCTCCTCATCTGGATCTCTGAACAGGAGCAAGCTGTCCTCAGTCCCCTGCTGGGGGGGCTCGTAGATGAAATCTACAGCAACTTCACCACCCTCAGTCACTGTCCCATACATAAACCCTCCCCTCTTGATAGCAAATGCAAGATTTTCATTCACATACTGCTGGAAGGCATTGGCAGCATCTCTGTCAAATGAGGCAGAGCCACAGTGGGGTTTGTCCTGGCGCTCAATTCTCACCTGCCTGGCAATCAGCTCATCCATGGTCATCTTTTTGCCGAAGCTCCCAGAAGGGCTTACGTTTATCTGGGGTCCGGCTATGGACCTCTCGCCCTCGTATGAGAGGAAAACTATGTGACCGTGCCCTATACCCAATGAAGAAAGGAGCATGTTGGGGTCCTCCATGTCCTTAAACTGTTGGGCATTGTTGCCCTTGGCCAGCAATAGCTTCTGATTGGTGGAGAGGATTTGGCTGGGAATTGGGACTTGGAGTTGGGATTGAATAAGAGATTTCAATTCCCCCACTGTGGCGTTCGGCCTGTCTACCTTCACTCTCTCCAATCCATCCCTACTTCGAATTCTTATCAACATTTTCAACGACCTAAACAAAAAAACCAGAAAATTTATAGCAAGAGAGAGGTTTTTACGCACCTTTTTGACGAGATTTGTAGATATTAGCTGTTCTGTGACTGCAAATGAAGGATTAATGCATTCAACAGAATAATGCAGCTGTAAATATAGACTATGGTCTGCGTGGAACCAAAGCTGATGACGGTGTATATACTTCAGAAGAATTCTGTCATTTGACGGGAACAATAGTCGAGTTGCGACATTGTTTTTGGCGTGTGTTCCCCGGAAGATTCCGGTTACGACGGGAATACGCGTCAGTGTTAATTTACAAATCTTATTTAATGTAGACAAAGAAATGAGGCGGGTAGAAATGGGTGTAATTAAGATATTTTAATCTTAAATACTATTGTGATGGTTGGCAACATTCTTCATAATCCTCCCAAATCAATGAGTGGGATTTGTATTTATGGATGTATCGGTTAATCTATTTACTTTTTCATATTTTCCTAATCATCTTAAGAAATTATTGTAAGGTCATATAATTGTCATTTTTAGATGGTTACGAAAGATTAATATCTGTGCAAGCCATGTTTAGATGCTTAGGAGGCACTACTTCAACCTCATTACCACTCACATTTCATATTGGAGACACACATTTGTTTTTTATGAAGTGTGAACAGTGGCATGGCTTGATGCCATATATTGCTTTCAATTTAAAGACATAAATAAAATTATACCTCAACTTCATTATCACCCATGTTTCATATTGGAGGCACACATTCGTTTTTTTATGAAGTGTGAATAGTGGCATGGCCTAATGCCATTCAATTTAAAGACATAAACAAAATTATAGCTCAACCTCATATATTACGTAAATAAAATTATACCTCAGCCTCATTCAATTATGCGTTCAATTTAAAGACATAAATAAAATTATACATCAACC
Organism: Picea engelmannii; assembly: GCA_009831015.1. Taxonomy (NCBI): domain Eukaryota; kingdom Viridiplantae; phylum Streptophyta; class Pinopsida; order Pinales; family Pinaceae; genus Picea; species Picea engelmannii. Next base: position 140,815 of record ML792276.1, on the reverse strand, counting down.
TCATAAATTACCACACATTCATATTAGGGCACGCATTCATTTTTTTATGAAGTGTGAATTGTGGCCTCATGCCATGTCCTACGTTCAATTTAAAGACATAAATAAAATTATGTATGTCTTTTCTGACGTTTCATGATATGGCGTAGCCATATTAATATTGTAGAGGAATTGTCGTTGGAGCACAAGCTAGAGGATTATTATTATTTTTGCATTGGGAAGAAGGCTAACGGAGCAAAACATCAAGCAGGACAAGCTAAGATATGTCATTGGTTTCCTTCAATTATGATTTCTAGGTTATCTGGTCAATTATGATTTCCAGGTTATCTGATCCATATCACTAGTGTAGCATACCGATTGGATGCATTTGGAGCACAAGCGAGAGAAAGATTATTGTTTCTGACATATTGCACTGGGAAGAAGGCTAACAGAGCATAGCATCAAGCCGGACAAGGTAAGATCTTCATCAGTGTCTTTAAAATTTATGGAATTTGTTTCCTTCAATTATGATTTCTAGGTTATTTGATCATCACTAGATGCTATGACAGATTTTGGTTTTAGGTTTTGCATGCATGTAGGCCGACCATTGAAGGCAGAGACACCACAAACCCGCCTTCAATGATATGTCAACATGCATGCATTCACTCTCTGTTTAAAATTTCTTACCCTGGGGCATGCATGCATTCATTGTCTAGGGCAAGAAATTTTAAACAGACAGCGGCTAGGGCATGCATGCATTCACTGTATGTTTAAAATTAAATGGCATTCTTTAGAAACCCTAGGGACGTTGCCCTGTGAAGACACGACAGTAGACTCCACAAATTAAATGCCCTCAACGCTCAATGGAAAAAGAGAATAGAGAGGAGAACTTGCAGTCTCATGAACTACTGCATCCATGGCCGCCTCTAGGGTTTTAGCAAAATTATTATGAGCAGATGGCACTAGACTCGCAATTATTGTGAGCAAATGGCACCAGAGTCACATTTCTCACCGTTTTAAGATAATTATAATTCCTATTGAAGACCCTGGCTTAATAATAATTAAATCTCAAACATGGATTATACTTCTCTTACATAAACATGATCTTTTAATGATATGATTCAACAAAACACAAAAAACCTACCTTTCTGGATAGATGGTTCTTATTTCGTTTTCTTGTTTTTTTTCCCAATTGCTATGTTGTTGTTTTTTTCATTTTCTATATATTTTCTATATTGTTGTATTATAGAGATTATACATTAATGAGAGACAATGGTGTCCCATAGTTGATATTGATCTAGTTAATTTTTTTATGGTTTGTTCTTTGCTCAAATCACAAAAAACCTACATTTCCCCATGATTGTTTTCCCAAGTTTAATGATATGTTTTGCAAACACTGTATGTAGAAAATTTCAGGAACAATGTACAATTTTGCAAACAAAATACACGCGCTAAATTTTTTTGAACTCATCTTCGGATATACTTGTAGTATAGCTATTCGAAAACAAAGTGCAATATGTAGTAGAGATTATGATTAAAATTTTAATATTTATTAATAGCCACGTCTATATTTAAATATTTTATTCATTAAAATATTTAAGTGTTTCAATTAACTAATTTAATGTTTCATATTTCAAAATTTTCACATACAAATGTATTTATGTATTTTAAATTTATTATTTATATTTATGTATTTTAAGTTAATTAAAATAAATAAAATGTATACAATTAATTAATATATACTAATTCATGGAAATCGTTATGCTTTCACAACAAAGAGAAAATGAATAATAAATTCAAGGTTAGTTATTCGCCTTATCTTGAGATCGCTAATGAATGTTAAGGTGTTGTTTTTTCTGGTTATTGCTAATGAATGTTAAGGTATTTTTTTTCCTTGTTAACTAGAGTGTACCCTATTTATTTAAATACGATTCTATATAGAATTGGCAGAGATTGGTGTGGCATTGATTATATATATATATATATATATATATATATATATATATTCTTTTGAAATTAGGGTAAGAGGGAAATCAACCATCAGAATATTATCTTATAGTTTAATCAGTCTCCGTTCTCTCAATCACATGTTTTTTGAAATTAGGGTAAGAGGGAAATCAACCATCAAAATATTATCTTACACTTCTCGCTCTTGCAATAACTTGTTTTTGACATTAGATTAAGAAGAAAATCAACCATCACAAATATTATGTTATCCGGTTGCTTTATGAGTTATGTTGGGCAAGCGACGAAGTTTTATGCCTATACAGTTAATTGAAAAAGAAAGGTGGAAAATGGGGTATATATGGAATTCTAAATTAAATTGAAACTCTAATAACCTTAACCCTAATATGAAACCGTAACCCTAATTTTGCCTATTTATTAAAAAAGTAATTGATATGGCATATGGGTGTATAATGTGGTTGTGCTAGTTAATGTAATATAGATAAGAGCATATATATTAGCAAAGGGGAAGAAAATTATGCACCATATATGAAGTTAATCATTAGTACTGCATCATTTTTTTCTATTCATTGGATACCATATTATTCACCATACAACGAACATGATGGAAAATGCACACTACCAATGATTGGTTAATTGCATGGTGCATATTACTTGCCATCAGAGGATGTGCACATGTATATCATTGACTAGTGATATAGGATGGTGTGTGTGTGTGTGTGTGTGTATTGTTCGATAATGTGCACGTGCACGATAATATAAGATATAAGGTGGTGTTAGCTTCCAATGGTATTTGTATAGCTAGAGAGTTAAGATCCAACAAGATTCTATCACACTGATTTCATTGCAGGTGTATCTAGAGATTGGCATTAATCAGAGCTCATTCTAGACTCAGTTTCATCATATTCTAGTAAATTGTTATTTTTAGTAGTTTGTTTTTTTTCCAATATCCAGATATTTGGGGGCTCGCATGTCATAGGTGATTACATATTCTTGATCCTATAAAAAAGCGAGTCAAATGACATTGCTTTCGCTTGCATGTGAGATGGTTAGTTTTTTTGCTTTTTGCTTTTTCAAAAGATAGTATGATGTTCCATTTGTCCATGATCAATGTTTTTCGCTTTTTGTTTTTTCAAAAGATAGTATGATGTTCTGTCTCTCCATGATCAATGTTTCCCGCTTTTTGTTTTTCCGAATGAAAATTGTTTTTTTGGGTATGTTTATAATTAGCAATTTCTATATATGGCAGGGACATGTTGAATGTCATGGTTCTAAGTAGGCAATGATAGGGTGGTTCAACGTTCTGGTGGATGAAAGAATGATGAGTCAAGAAAAGTGTTACGTAGAAAAATGGTTCTCCTAGTGTGACACATGGTAGCTTCTTGGAAGGTATCCATTTACATGGGGTTATAAAATTGTCTTATGCCAAAACCTTAATATTTATTTCCAAAACCCTAATTTGAGTGGCTATGTTTAGGCTCATTCTTGCTAAATTTGACTTTCCAAATCTTGATTCCATATGCTAAATTTCACCACTCCACAACCTAGTTTTCCCTCTTGGGTATATTTAGCATGTGTTAATTCTATTTAGTGTGAAATTTAAGCCTTAAATAAAGTGTTTTATACACTAATTTGCCCTCTTGTCCTTGATTGGCAAACATGTTATGTTTACCATGTTGCTTTTGTCGAATAAAACTTATAGCTCGAGTTTATCTTTTAGCATGAGAATAAAAGTTAAATCCACAAAGGTTGAAAGCATTAAAGTAGAATGCTTTTGCCAATTTTGTTTGCATGGAAAGCATCTAATCCTATCTAGTCTCTAAAAGAGAACATGTAGACCTCTTTTAGTGGTTGATTGATGCTTTAAATGATGATTTTAAATATGGAAAACATCCTTGAAAGCTACCAAGGGATTAGGGGATAAGATAGCAGTAGTAAATGTTGGACAAAGGATTAAAACAACAAAGAAAAGCATGTTAAAACAACAACAAACTAAATTGCCAACCATGCAAAGGATGACAAAATTTGGTATGTTTTTATTGCTTTCATTCACTATTAGTAAGGGCAAATCGATTCCCTTGGAGTGAACTTCTATATATGCATATTTGAGAGACAAAGAAAGGGTTAGACAATGTTCTCTTGGGTAGTTTTGTAGCAGTAGACAACTCTCTGCTCATCCATCCTCTAGACCTTAGGCTACTACCTCCATTGTAAGCAAGGAGATCCATAACAACATGTCACCTATGATTCACTATGATGCAATCAATGTTTTGAGTAATATGTGATTTGGTACAATTATGCTTCATTCTAACTCTTTGAACATGTTGGATGTTATTAATTATGTTGTTTTGTAATGTTATGGTAATTTACAATGCAATTATTTTGAATCCTCTTTGCTTAAGATGCACATTTACTTCACTTGTGTCCATTAAATTCGTTGTTATAGCTATCTTTAGGATCTTATCTCAACCACTCTTACTTTTTTTCAAGTTTAACTCGCCTTTGACTTCTTATTGTTAGCTCAAGAGCGAACTTTTATTGTGTGTTGATCAATTGGAGTTTTACACATAAATCTTAATTTGATAACAACATACAATCCCTAGGGACACCCCCCTGAGATTGGAAAAGCACCAATCTAAACGAAGAGACTTCCAATTATGACAAGGTTGGTTGTCTATAACTATTAGGCAGGTCTGCCAGTGCGGATTTATGTGATAAAAAATTAGTGTCATTGTTGGGGACTTCTTAAAGTCAATGAATACAAACCACTTCGAGGGGGAAACCTCATTTTACAATATATCCAATTCAGGGGATCAGATAAGATGATCCTAAGACTAGGTGTCTTTGGTGTGTGTGTGTGTGTGTGTGTGTGAGAGAGAGAGAGAGAGAGAGAGAGAGAGAGAGAGAGAGAGTACAATTATAATGAAAGGGTACAATGAAAGGTTCTAGCCAACCTACTAATATAACAAATAAACTAATAATGAATGTTTATTAGGGCCTTAACATAGAAGCCCAATGAGGAAGGTCCAAGAGGAGGGAGAGAGTCAACTGAAACCCTAGTTTCAGCCCCACACAGATTGTTGTAGGCTAGTTGCAGACTACGGCACAACGAACCATCAGCGGCTAGAGGACGTCAACTGCAATTTACTGACATGCCAGAATGGGTACAGAAGAGGGGGGGCAACCCCCTCGTACAACAACATTACCACCAACGACCGTTCAGGCACCAGAGAAAAATGCCCCTCGTTCGAGCCGCCCTTGCAGTTACGCGATCGACTTCTTGCCAAAGAACAAGGTCTCGGGAAGGAGATGGAGACGAAAGCTAGCACGTCCCATCCAAAATCACCTCGAGGGTGGGAGCCAGGCAAATGCATTCCACAAATGGACAAAATGTCGAGATACCTCATAAGCTCAACCAGAGTAGGGGAACATACCCAATTCATGAGAGAACACGCCCTCATTGGCAAGTTCCTGGGCCTATGGCCATCAAAAAGAGATCTAAACAAATGGATAAAACACTGGTGGAACCCCAAAGGGGATTATGAGGTCCAACTTAGTTCCAAAGATTTCTTCACAATCATCCTGCACAACCCAAAAGACAGAGATAGGATATTTGAGAACGGGCCATACTTTTATAACTCAGCAGGGTTATTCTTGTGTTTCTGGACTGAAAGATTCAGCCCAGACAAGGAGGATTTCACGATGGCTCCTGTATGGATCCGCCTTTACTCCCTATCGCAGGAGTTTTGGTTGGAAGAGATTCTCATGGGCATATGAAACACACTAGGTCAATACGTCAAAGCATCAGAAGTCACAAGGCAGAGGAAATACACTTCATACGTCAGGATCTGTGTCTACATGAATATTTCTAAGGCCCTACCAGGAGCTGTAACTCTGGAATACTAGGATGAGGACTGGAAACAAACATTGGACTATGAACACATCCCTTTTCATTGCAGGAGATGCCATGAGCATGGTCACCTCTTCAGAGACTGCCCTCTGATTAAACAAGCTACCAAAGCAAATGATACCATATAGAAAGATGGCTTCACCATGGTCACGGTCAAAAAGAAAAACCCTCCAAGGAAGCAGGCCCCAGATCCCAAACAAAAGATCTCGACCAAAAACTCCTATGAGATTCTGAACCAGCTACCAGAAGATGAGGAAATCCAAGATCCGCACAAGGAATCGCAACAGGCCCAAGGGGAGACCCAAAACCCTCCCCCCCCTCGCCCAAATCGTGAAATCTACACAGAAGAAAGAGGAAATGGGGACGAAGACACCCCAATGCAGTTGTACGACAGAGATCTAGCGGGCATAGATCTGGAAAAGCTCGAGGAGGCCCTAAATCAAAAGGACCTACAGACCCTTCCTGAAGAACAACTACGCAAGGTACACAAGGTCTTTCTTAACTCCTCAACAGGATCTGCAACACGCCTGGGTATAGCCACGGACTCGGGTTCAGGCTTGAAAAGAATACTCCGTGAGAACAAAAGAAGGGGGCGGAAAACAACGCAACAACTCATCAAGGAGGCGGGCAACCTTATGATAAACTCAAGGTAGATCCACAAGCTCTCGGAGGGATACCTCCACCCAACACCACCCTCATAATGATGAAGATCATTACCTGGAACATTAGAGGACTCAATGGTCGATCCAAACAAATGATCCTCCGAGACTGCATCAAAGCAGAAAACCCAGATATCCTAATGTTACAGGAAACCAAATGTGTGGGGGAAGAAGCTGAAACCATCTTCCAGCATATCTGGAGAGGATGTAACTCCATGATAACAGACTCCACATGAGCCTCAGGGGGTCTGGCTATCCTCTGGAACCCAGGCAACATCACTCTAAGCAAATCCTTCTCAACTATAGGTACAATAACGACCCACTTTGAGATCACAGGCTCGAATAAGGAAAGCGCAATTACAAATGTTTACGGCCCCCAAAGCCAACAGGACAAAGATAAACTCATGGAGCGGCTAGCACTAATCAAAACTCTGGTGACAACACACAATTGGATCTTAGGAGGCGACTTCAACATGATCCTGTCACTGGAGGAAAAAACGAGAGGCAACAAGAGACTCGAGCAAGATAGTGGTAAGTTCAAAACCCTCATTGATCATCTAAAGCTAGTAGACATAGAAAATAGCAACGACACCTTCACCTGGTCCAATCGTAGATATGGCAACCAACACATTGCTTGTCGTCTGGACCGCTGCCTGGTGGCTGAGGAATTAATGGAAGAAGGCCCTTATATGGAAAGCCTTATTCTTCCAAAAGCCGAGTCAGATCACTGACCTCTTGTTTTTAATCTAGAAACAGGAGCAACACCCAAATATAAACCCTTCCGTTTCGAGAAATTCTGGCTCTCACACCCGGATTTCCACCAGTTAGCAAAATCCTGGTGGGCACAGGTGGAAATAGATCATGGCATTATCATGTACAAATTCCAGCAACGCCTCAAAAACTTCAAGCAGTTGTTGAAACATTGGAACAAGAACACCTTTGGAAACATACTCCAAAGCATACAGGACATAGAAAATAAACTTGTGGAGATACAAAAAAATTTCATCTCAGGATCCTGGACCACTGAACTAATGAAAGAGGAGGAGAAGCTTCAAGCGCAATTAGAAGAGAGAAGAAGGCAAGAGGAAATATTGTGGAAACAAAAATCCAGGGTACAATGGCTCAAAGAAGGGGAAAAGAACACAAAATTCTTCCACAGAGCAATGGTGCACTGCCGCCACATCAACAGAATAACCCACTTAAAGGATAGCCAGGGCAATCCAATCAGAGAACATTCTCTGATAAAGGCAGAGCTGACCAACTACTACCAGGACCTTCTAATGGAAACCAGGGAGGACAGAACGACAACCATCCAAAGGGTCACCAGACACATACCCTCTCTAGTAACTCCGGAACAAAACGCAGCACTAACGCGGCCCATCACCCAAGAGGAAGTCAACCAAGCCGTAAAAGCTATGCCCCCAGGAAAAGCCCCAGGCTCGGATGGGTTCACCACTGATTTTTTCCACCACTGCTGGGACCTAGTTAGGGAAGAAGTTTGGGAGGTAGTAGAGGAATCGAGAGCATTAGGCCTAGTCCTACTGGCTCTCAATGCCACTTTTCTCACCCTCATCCTAAAAGAGGAACAGGTCACAAACCCTAAAAAGTTCAGACCCATCGCCCTCTGCAATGTAATTTACAAAATCATAACAAAGGTGGTGGCCAATCGACTCAAACCCATATTAACCCATGTCATCTCCAAGGAACAGGCAGGGTACGTAGAAGGAAGACAAATCATGGACAACGTCATTCTGGCTCACGAGGTCATCCACTCCCTCAAGACATCAAGAACTCCAGGTATGTTAATCAAACTTGACCTTTCAAAAGCTTTTGACAAAGCCAACTGGAAGTACCTTCGGGCTGTCCTAGAGTCTTTTGGATTTGATCAGCATTGGGTGGACTGGATCTTAAATCTCACCTCCTTAACCTTCTTCTCCATTCTTATTAATGGGGTCCTGTCCTGGCCTTTTTCACCATCCAGAGGTATCAGACAAGGGGACCCCCTTTCGCCCTTCTTGTTCGTACTTATGGCGGAAGGCTTGGGACGTTACATCCAATCGACAGTCATAGACGGCTCTCTCAAAGGCCTGCCTCTGCACAATATCCAGCCAGTGCCCTCTCACAGTCAATTTGTCGATGACACCCTCCTATTGAACTCCCCAACGACCCGGGAGGCCAACAAGCTCAACTCTATCCTCTCAGACTTCACAAAAGCTTCAGGCATGTCTCTTAACCTAGACAAGTCCAAACTCTACTTTTTCAACACCCCGACATCTATCCAGCTCCACATTTCCAGACTCCTAGGAATACACAAGAGCTCCCTTCTGTCCAACTATTTAGGCATTCCTCTCACGGGCGCGGCAGCAAGATCCATCTCCTGGGACAACCTTCTTCTTTCCATCTCCAACAGACTGAGCAACTGGACTTTCAGACCACTCAACATCGCTTCCAGGTTGGTTCTCCTCAAATCCGTCTTACAAGCCCTACATACTTACCTCTTCACCGCTCTAGTAGCTCCTAAACAGATCATCAAATCCATAAGGAACCTCGAGCAAAACTTCCTCTGGCATGGACATCAACCTAACAAGAAATGGGCGCTAGTAAGCTGGGACAGAATTTTCACACCAAAAAGCCTAGGAGGATTGGGACTTCGTGATCCAGGGAAACTCAATCAAGTAATGGGAGCCAAAATCTGGTGGAGATGGTTAAAAACCCCAACAGCCGTCTGGGCGCAAATATGGAAGCAGAAGTATGCCCCCCTCACACCAGATAATCAACTTATTAAACACAATGACCGACTACAGGGCTCCAACATATGGAACACAGCTTGGCAAAATCGTACTCTGGTTCAAAATCACTCTTTCTGGGAGGTCTGAAATGGGGAAAGCGCCATGTTCTGGGAAGACTCATGGCAACAATTCAAACCCCTAGATGAACTAGAGGAGCTAAACACACTCAAACAAGCTCTCAACCAGGATACATCTTTAAGGGTGAAAGACCTCTGGAAATCTGAGGAACAACGACAACAATGGCGCCATTGGAAAACCTCTAGTCGGGATCTAGGGGTCCCATAGAATCTCAATCTTCAGAACTAGCAATTATATGCTAACCACTGGAAAATACCCAATAGAGAAGGTCCAAACATCCTCAGATGGGGGTATTCCACAGCTGGCACTTTCTCAATCAAGGAAGCTTACTTTCTACAAGGTAATCACCATAATCAAAACAAGGAGAACATATGGAACAAAGTTTGGAACCTTGCTCTATGGCCTAAGGTTTCCACCTTCCTATGACTTGTGGTACATAACCGAATCCTAACCTGGGACAACCTCAGAAAAAGAGGCTTCATTGGGCCCTCTTTCTGTGTCCTATGCTGCCAGCAAGAGGAAACCAAAGAACATCTTTTCAATGGATGTCACTTCAGCCAACAGATTTGGGACCAAGGAGCGCAAATAATGCGTCGATCCAATCAACACCGGAGCAGCATCAATGACACAATTGAGAATTGGGACTCTATGACCTACAACAACCCCCTACTGAACCACATCTGGCAACTCCTACCAGGATTCATCCTCTGGCAAATCTGGAAAGAACGAAACAAACAAATCTTTCACTCCAAAGCTTCCACGCCAGACACAAGGTGGGAGAAAATAGTTTCACTAATCAAGGAAACTATCAGAAGTAAATCCTGGAAAATAGAGGACCTAAACTGCAACCCAGAGGAACATTGCATTCTCCAAAGATGGCAGCCCAATCTAATCAATCGACTAACAACAGAGAAGCCCAAGCACCAACAAAGTAGTCCAACCATCTGGACCCCCCCTCCAGCAAATTTCATAAAGATAAACTTCGATGGGGCTTCCAAAGGCAATCCGGGACCAGCGGGCTATGGAGCAGCACTCAGAAACTCCAATGGAGAGATCTTATGTCTTGTTGCAGGATTCCTAGGGGAAACAACAAATAATGTGGCAGAGCTAACAGGCTTATTGCGGGGTCTCCAAACAGCTACTGACAGACACCATCACAAGATTATCTTGGAGGGGGACTCACAAATTGTTATTCAATTAATCACCAAGATTCTCCATGGGGGAAATCCATTGAAAATCTCACCCAGCTGGCGACTCTTTAGGCTGCTAGAGGATTTTGGCAGCCTCCTCAGAACCAATCTCAGCATCACACCCTCCCACGTGAAGCGAGAAGCAAACAGGGTAGCAGATTGCCCAGAAAACGAAGGAGTAGAAATGGGAACCGAACACTTATGTTGGGAGGTCCACACCTCGGAAGACTTAGACATCTCAGCTCGGTGCCAAACCTTAGCCACCAACGATCTACAACCCCCAGATGGGGTGCCACGTTGCAGAGCCGAGACACGCGGGCAAACGCTGGGCTGCACCATTAATATAACCCATCGACAACCATCCCTTTAGCATTTAAATGGGAACGAGCTCGTGCAGGATTAACCAGGAGACGAGGCCCTTCGCGCAAGTGAACAGGACAGCGCACCATAGCACTAGGAGGCCAACCTTAATGGCCAAGGCAATCACCGTCATCCTCATTCTTATCAACCGCCTCGACAGCAATGAGAGGTATTCGAATTTCACAGAGCCGAACGCAGAGCCACCGGAGTTCTGGAGCAGGGTTATTCATCCGCTGGGAACTTCGGACATCTCCAGGTTCTTCAACATGCCCAGGGCATGAGGAAAGCCATGCAGGGGCGCAGCTTGGTACTCATTTGAATCACGCAAGCAGAGGTAGAAGAAGTTCGAGAAGGCATTGGCCTTGGCGTCCTCGCAAAGAAACAGGAAGTCCGAGAGACCTCGAATGCCTCCCATGGCATACGTGGAAGAGATCACCCTGGACGAGGCCATGCAAAGCTATCCTGAGCACCCTCTTTTCACAGTCTCGGACAATTGGAATCCTCCCACTGATTTTGGCACTGAAGACAAGATTTCACCTCCGGGAATACCGCGTGGTTACAGAGCAACTCACCCGGCAGAGGAATTCACCACCTGCTATGTTGAGGAAGAGGTATCGTGTTGTGCAAAAGAAAAGAATGACCCACCCACTAGTGCATCTCCGAAGGAAGCAACTCAGCCGAACAAGCAGCAGGCACATCAAGCCAGTGAAGCAAATGAAGGCGAAGGAGCACAGGGGCCATTTCTTTTGGCCTCTGTTGAAGGAAATTGGCAGGACCAGCATCCTTTCACCAACCTGGGGTACCTAGCACTAATCTTTGAAATGCGGAGCATGCTGGACGATCAGATTTTTCGTATCGTTCAAATCGACCATCAACTCGACATGCTATATGTTGCACACTCCAGGACTCTCCCGAAAAGGCAGTGCCCTACGTGCACGCAAGCTTATGTGTTTCCTGCAGGATGGCGAAGGCATGGGGAAGAGGACGAGCTAGCTGGTTAAAAGGTCCTGTGATGTTCATAGTTAGCAATCTCTTTTTGTTTCAGAACAAGGTTTTAGCCCAGTTAGATCATAGTCATATTGTAATTAGGTTGTTAAAATACAGACTGAACCTAATGGATATGCGTCCTGGTTTCCTTCGGGCAGGACAACACTTTGATAATTTTGTTTGTTTGAACACAAGTGGCATAGAATGTCCAGCTGTCTCGGTTTCCTGTTCAGGCGGGACAGTTGGCATCACAAATAGACTATGTAACTCTGCAACTCTAATATAAACAAGATCCTCCCCCCCCCCCCCTTTTTTTTTNCCCCCCCCCCCCCCCCTTTTTTTTTACTTAAAAAAAAAACATAGAAGCCCAATGTGCATCTTAATTCATTTGGAATATTTTCATTTTCCAGCTTAACTTCCATAGAATAAAGTTTAACCACAACTCCCTTGCTACCCTTTTATATGATATTTTCCATTCTATGAGAGTTGATGACTTGAGAGGGTCCAGATTTTAACCTTGTGAGTTCATATTGAATCCTTTCCAATTCAAATGTCATGAATAATTCATTATAGTTTATAGAAATTGTACTTAATGTTCTTAACCATTGAATCCTTAGAACAACATCTACATCTCCAATGGGATTGGCATACATTGGGCTTTCCAAATTATATTCCCCCATACTTAGTTTAACATTGTGACATTTTCCCACCCTATCAATACTCCCTCCATTAACAACCAAAACTTAAAAATTTGTCACTGGATATACAAAACAATTGAGGGGCTCTGCTAATTTTTTGTCAATGAATTTATGGGTACTACCCGAGTCAATGAGCACTATAATTTTTTTCTTCTTGATTTAACCTACAAGCTTCAGGGTTTGAGGTGTTGACAACCCTACCAATGCATGAACAAATATTTCACACCTATCTAAATCAATGTTGTGCACAATTTCAACCTCTATTTCCTGCTCTTTTAAGTTGACAAATTCTTCCTGATTTATTTGTGTAGATGCCTCCACTTCCTCTTCATCATTATTTTCCAAGGTGAACAATTTTGTTTCTTGACATTTATGCCATGTTGACCATTTGTTGTTACAACTAGAGCATAGTCAAATAACAAGATGGTCAAATAGGTTATCTAAGGATGGTTTCACGTATACCTATGAGACTTTCTATATACCCAAAGGTATGTGGAAGTGATATTTCTTCTACGGGTATTGTCTAATGTGGTACTATTCGAAGGGGGTACCAACAGGGGTTACATGAGTTTCCAACCAGGTACTCGACCTAATATCTCTGGGCACTAACTAAGGAGGTTCAATCATGCCCTTAGCCATACGACCCATCTACCTAGATACTAGAGAGTGGTCTCCCTGAGTGTTGTTCTTGGTGTATTATAATAACAAGATGGTCAAATAGGTTATCTAAGGATGGTTTCAGGTATACCTACGAGTCTTTCTATATACCAAAGGTATGTGGAAGTGATATTTCTTCTACAGGTATTGTCTAATGTGGTACTACTCGAAGGGGGTACTAACATGGGTTACATGAGTTTCCAACCAGGTGACACAATGTGTTTCCAACCACGTGAAACCATGTGTATTTCCTGCGTATATTTTTCCCCAACCCCAGTTTTACCTACTTAACGATATATCTTATGTTATTTAAAGACACCAAAACATGTCTCTAAAAAAATTAAAAAATGAGCTTGCTAACCACGAAAAAAGCTCAGAATCACCAAAAAATAACGTGCAAAAATGTTAACTTCCATAAGAAATATCTCATAAAATATAATGAGTCAAAATATGAAAACATTTCCACGTGTACTTCACTTTATCAACTAAGGTTTTTGAAAATTTCAAAGTCTTAAACTTCATTGAAAAAAATTATAGCGAAAATGCCAAGATAACTGATTTCAGGATTAGTCACAAACCCTGTCTTCCATGGACAATATCTCCAAAAGTATAGTGAACTATAAACTAAATTTTTGACCACCTGTACTATGATATTTCTCCTCAATCTGCACAGAATTTCACTATCTAAAACTTTCCAGAATTTTTTTTATAGATAAAATTACAAGATGGCTCATTTAAAACTTATTTCAGGATGAGTCAAACACCCTATCTTCCATAGGATATATCTCCTAAAGTATAACCAACCAAAAATTGAAATTTTTACTAGATGTACTTTTTTGATATTTCTCGTTGGTAACCTCCAAATTTCACTATCTAAAACCTCCCAGAAAAAAGTTATAGCGAAAATTCCAAGATGACTCGCTTGAAGAAGCAAAACTCTAGGATCGATGCTTTGATACCAAATGTTCTGAACTAATGCCTTGACAATGATAAAAAGTCAACGAATACATTCCACTTCGAAGGGGAAACCTTCTTTTACAATATATCCAATTCAAAAGACAAGCTAAGATGATCCCAAGACTAGGTTTCCTTGGTATATATAAAGGAGATAAAGGGTGCAATTATAATGAAAGGGTACAATGAAAGGTTCTAGCCAACCTATTAATATGAAAAATAAATTAATAATGAATGCTTATTAGGGACTTAACACAAGGGCCCAAGGACCTTAACTAAAATCCTCAGATATCTTTAGCGACGTCAGTGAGATTTGTTTTATGTGTTTTGCATTTTTCTATCTCACCTAGTGACTCCACTATTATAGGGTTATCATGTTGGACTACCTAAGAAGATATCCATGATTTGGCTCTGCACAAGGCACAATTATGGGCCTTAACGAACCTGAACATCTATTATGGAGCATGAGGGTAGATCACTACCTGAGTCTTCCTTGGTGACTCCATTGTGGAAGGATAATGATCGATCATGGATGATTAATCGATACAATGGTTGCAAGATACTATATCCCTAATGGTGGAGTTATCTCACATTAAGAAGGGAGAATATGAAACTATTCCTGAGTTTCATGGAAAATTTGTCAAGGCATTGCATAAGATCCATCCCTCATTCCAATTGAGAAACATCTTAGTGGATTATGTCTTTGCTTTTGATTCAAAGTTTCATTCCCTCTTTTGGAGTGAGAACTCGACAAGTTTAGGGCAAGATTTCTTTACTGCTCCAAGAGTGGAGAAATTCCTTGCTGCTAAAAAGGAACAAAATAGAAAAACCTTGCATGTGATGAAGTTTTAAGTGATGAAGAGGATGAAGATGGCTCATGCTTGGATGTTCATGAACTAGTAATCACACCACTTGAGTCATATGCAAAGTTCCATGAAGATGAATATAAAGCGCCGAATTTACAAGTGGGTTCATCAATTCCTTCCAGTGATGATGATAAAATTTTAAAAAGAAGAGAAACAAATCAACGATGAAGAATTGAGTTTGCCCTTATGTATCCCAAAGGTGATCCAAGAGCAGTTCAATGAGATACCATTGCAACAAGGGCAAAAACTTTTAGTTCAACTAGAAGATGACCTTCCTAACACTTTGCCAATGATCCCTCATTCATATTTTGTTCTTAAGGAAGATCATATGGTTGATCATTGCTTGGATATTAGGATTAGTCATGATCTGGTTGAGTTGAGGATGATGGAGGTGCTTTAGGAGGCAGATCTGAAAGGTTTTAGCTCTTCTACTTTCTTCTTTATCACTGATGGGGGATCATGTTTTGAGTCTGAGTCAACAAACGTACTTGGTTGCTTGACTAGAAAGCACATGAGTATGTCTTTTTATCTTAAGAGATTTCATGATTGGTTGCACTGGAGGGTTGACTATGTTGACCTTTTCCCGTATAATCAATCATTTTTTTGCATGGTTGTATTGATCATTTGAGTTTGTTGATTGATTCTGGAAAAATTGACAAATTTCCTTAATAAGATTTTTTTGAGTTCATACAAAAAAAAGAAGAAAAAATGACTTTTTGTGGTTTTGTAGGGTAGTTAGAGTCAATTTTTTCCCATGTTCTTTCATTGATTTTTAAATTCCAACCCACTGTTCAATTTTCAAATTGTGTCTTTCTTGATTTTAGTCTCAAACTTGCTCCATTCATCATAAAGCATAACAAATTGTCTTTCATATGCATTACCAATTTAAGTCCTTTATTTTCCCTGTTTCTAATCCAGGTGGATATTGGTGGCCACCCACCTATTCCAATTGACTCCTCTTGTCAGTTTTTAGTTCAACACATTCTTTTGTACTTCTTTGTAATTGTGGGTTCTACACTTCTGGGGTTGTATGAATCCATACACATCTTCCAAGTGGATATTGGTGGCCTCTCACCTAATCCAACTAGCTTATTTTGTATGTTTTCATGTCAACACATCTTGTTGTACTTCTAGGGTCGTTTTGGAGCCCTAAACAATGTTTTTTTGGCTCACCATAGTCAAACTGTAGACGAAGTCAAATTTTGACAATGTAATGTGTATCTCTCTAAAAGACCTTTCCAACGGGCTATCACGCGCCTAAAACGGAGGTCATATGCAAAAGTTACGACCATGGGAAGTTGAGGTACCAACTTACCCATAGAGGCCCACATAACTTTTGGCGTTTCATCTCCTAGGGTTAGGTTTTTTGATGTATAGGGTTTTGGAATTCATGAGTAATGTTAAAAAGGCCTCTAGAGCCGCATTGTAGTCATTTTGCTCAAACAGATGCACGTAGCAGCCACATCTCTTCTCAGAGATAACTACCACCATTCAAGCAATTGTTTCAATTTTGCAGTTTTACAGTTTCAACCTATTTCATTTATTCAATAGAAGATATTGTTCACTGGATATCTGTTTTGTTCTTCATATCTCTATGTTTATCGTATTCAATCTATTAATCAGTTCGTTCCACTCCTAAATCTAGATCAGTGGTATTAGAGCGGTATGCTCTTCATTTATTTTTCTTCGTGCATGTCCACGACAAGATATGGGTACAAAAAGATGGGACTCGAACCAATCGAGTCGTTGCAAGATTGACCACGCCAAGCCCGACAACAACCCATGGGAGACGAAAAGAAAGATGATGGAGCAGGAGATCCTTTTAAAATATTGCTCAAGGAATCCCTTGTGCGACAAAGGAACGAAATGATGGACGACTTTGCACAGATCCTTCGACGGTTGCCCACAGGAGAAGCATCTTCATCAAGCGGTCATGCAATCCCCTTCAAGGTACAAGAAAATTTTTATACTCCATTATTTGAAGGACTGATAGATGCAGATGTTGTAGATAAATGGTTGAATCTACTCGAAGGGTATTTTTTGGTCCATAATTTTTTCGATAGGGAAAATATTACTTTTGCACTCCTCAAGGTCGTCCCTCGTGTTAAGGACTGGTGGGACACTTACTTTGAGCAAAGGGCCATTGAGGAATTTGCAATATTTGTGGTTTCCCTTACATGGGATTCCTTCTGGGATGCCATTAAATAATAGTACTACCCTGTTGGAAGCTACGAGGACTAGTACACCAGATGGACCACCCTGCATCAAGAAAGGGACCGGGCAATACCAGATTTCACCAATATTTTCCATACCATGCGCACCAAGTTGGGTACCAAAGACTCTGAGCGACATGTGGTGCTCAAATACCGTGGTTGTTTGCATAGATACATTCAAACAAAAATGGAGTTTCTCGACATCACCTCATTGAGTACAACTTATAGATATGTTGTCAACATCGAGCATAAATTTAAGTAGAAGAGGCGAGAGTTTGGATCTGCAAACTCCTCACAGCCGAAGCAGGGAAAAGGTGGCCCCAACCCGCACAACAAGGGACAAAGCAAAGATGGCTACTCTCAGGACAACCAGTCCAAGCCGCAACACAAGAAGGGCAATGAGAATATGAAGAAGGACACGGGAAAATGGTGTGAATACCATAAAATCCCTTGGCACAACACTGAAGAGTGTTGCTCCAAGCAGTCACTCGTGGCCAAGCTAAAGGCTTCCAAGTCAGAGGTTGATTCTAATTCCAAATCAAATCTAGAAGGAGGGAAGCAGATTATTGATGTTGAACCCAATGCCATTGTCGCTACCACCAAAGTCCAGCCAAGCGAACCAGAAGAACTAGAGGAAGGGGAACGCCTCTTTCACTCACAAATGTGGGTAAAGGGGGTTCTACTTCATTTCATTGTCGATAGTGGTAGTCGGAAGAACCTAATCTCAACAGAAGTCATCAAGCGGTTGGACCTGCAAACGACACCTCACCCACAACCCTACAACATCGGCTAGCTTCGCCAAGGAAGAGATCTTTGTGTCATCCAACAGTGTCATCTGCCCTACGACATCAAGCCCTTCAAAGATGAGGTATTGTGTGATATTTCTCCCCTTGAAGTTTGTGATGTTCTTTTAGGACAACCATATTTGTGGAAGCGTCATACTATGAATGAGTCTAGACTCCGCAATGCTATTATTACTTTGGGTAGACAATTGTACATGATACAAGAGGTAGCGTCGCCTACTGCTATTTCTTTAATCTCTGTTAAGCAATGCAGTGTTGAAATAATGTAACTGCGAAGAGCATTCTTATTATTATTTTTCTATTGGATTAAATCCCCATTGTGGATTAATCATGTCATTATTATTATTATTGGATTAAATCCCCATTGTGGATTAATCATGTCATTATTATTATTATTGGATTAAATCCCCATTGTGGATTAATCATGTCATTATTTATTATTATTGTTATTGGATTAATCCCCATTGAGGATTAATCATGTCGGTAATTGTATAAGGACCAAATCCCCTTTTGCGGATTGGTCATCGGACAATTA
>ML792276.1:104313-116579 GCA_009831015.1 Picea engelmannii | reverse complement strand
ATCATGTCATTATTATTATTATTGGATTAAATCCCCATTGTGGATTAATCATGTCCTTATTTATTATTATTGTTATTGGATTAATCCCCATTGAGGATTAATCATGTCGGTAATTGTATAAGGACCAAATCCCCTTTTGCGGATTGGTCATCGGACAATTACAAAGTGCAGAATAAGAAGTCGGCCCCAATAATTATAATGGAAGACCCAGAATTAATTAAAGGTGGGTTTACCCACCCAGAGTGAGAGGTTGGCCCTGCTAGATGGTGACCTTTCACACATGCTAGGCTGATATAAATAAGAGGCTAGCGCCTCACTTCTTACACACACTCACTTGCTCATTCTCTTATGAGGCAAGCTGCAATTAGAAGTTGGAGAGAGTAGAAGAAGGGTGGCACATCTCTTGGGGAGGACTTTCTGTATTGGTTTGAGTTATCTCTTGAACATTGTATAAGCCATTTATGATAAGGAAGTTTTTGTTGGGTTTTCTTCCCCTAGAGGGTTTCCCAGGATAAATGTTGTGTCTCTTGTGAATGTGTGTTTCTCAGTGATCTTGTTCTTATTATGCTCTTATCTTATGAAATGCAAAGAACTATAATAATGGCATAAACATTAACATGCATTAAGGTCATTTCACAGATTGAGAAGTTTGTCTTCTTTGTGATTCGTGCTCACAGTAAGAAGAAGGTCGCTGACACATCTATGGCCTCTACACAGAGCCTCTCTTGCAACATAAGCAAGTGGATGGTATCGTGGAAGAATACAAAGACATCTTCTCCTCACCCATTGTGGCATCGACACACTACCAAGTCAAGCATCCAATTGATCTAACCCCCAGTGCACTTCTACCTAATGGACCGATCTATCGTCGCTCGCTGATGGAAAATGACAAAATCAAGTGTCAGATCCAAGAGCTTCTTCAAAAGGGGCACATCAGACCTAACTCCTCCCCTTGCAGAAGCCCGATTGTATTGGTGCAGAAGAAGGACAGGACCAAGCAACTATGCATTGATTACAGAGCATTAAACAAAATCACAGTCATGAACCGATACCCAATTCCTAGGATTGATGACCTTCTTGACCAACTCAAGGGGGCAAAGTTCTTCAACAAGATTAACCTAAAGTTTGGCTACCACCAGGTTCCCATCAAACCAACTGATGTTTGGAAGACATCTTTCAAATCTAAAGAAGGTCTCTTTGAATGGTTGGTCATGCCCTTTGGCCTAATAAATGCACCAGCCACTTTCATGAGGTTGATGGATGATGTATTGAGACCCTTCACCAAATATTTTGTGGTGGTATATTTAGATGACATCTTCATCTTCATCAGAACTTGGGAGGAGCACATGCGGCATATTCAACAAGTTTTGAGCACTATACAGCACAACAAGCTATATGCCAACTTAGAAAAATGTTCCTTTGGCATGAACATGGTCCAATACTTGGGATACATTGTTGATGAGCATGGGGTACATGTCGATCCCGCTAAGATCTAAGTCATTCGTGACTGGCCAGCCCCAACCACACTAACCGAGCTTCGAAGCTTCTTGGGACTGACCAATTTCTACCAACGATTCATGTTGGGATTCTCCCATATTGCATGGGCCCTCAACCACGTGACCAAGGGTGGTGGCAAGGAAAATTCCATGTGGAGGAAGGGACAACAACGAGCATTTGATGATCTGAAGCATCGCTTGTGCTAAGCTCCAGTACTCTCCTTTCCTGATCTGCAAGAACCGTTTGAGATTGAGACTAATGCATCTGATTATGCTATAGGCAGAGTTCTCACTCAACACGGTCATCCAGTGGCATACCATAGTGAGACACTCTCAGACATTGACCGAAAATACCCCACCTATGACAAGGAAATGTATTCCATTGTACAAGCCTGTCGTCAATGGAAACATTACATTCTGGGAAAGAAGACGATCATCCACACTTATCACAAGCCTCTGCAGTTCATACAGACACAGAGGAAGTTGCAGAACGACCACCATCAGAAGTGGTCCACCTACCCGCAGTAGTTCCATCTCAACATCAAATATAAGACATTGAGCACAAATCATGTCACTGACTACCTCAGTCGACCTCCCGTGGCTGCACTCACAATTGTGCTCCATTCTTGTGGACATGAGGCATCCGAGTGACCCCAACTTTATCAGCGAGATCCAGACTTCGCCACCACCTATCAGCTCTTGGGTACATGCGTGACTGTCACCGATTTTCACATTCGGTACGGGTTGTTATGCCATCTGGGCCATCTCTGTGTTCCTACAAGTGAGTGTGCAAAGCTGATTTGGGAAGCCCACTACAGTAGGGTGGCAAGACATTTTGGCGTGTAGAAAACTGTGGTCGTTCTCTAGAAACATTTTTATTGGCCAAAACTTCGAGAGGACGTCAACAATTATATCAGATCTTTCACTGCCTATGCCATTGCCAAGCCAACCATCAAGAAGCAAGGCTTCCTACCCCCAAGAAGCCTTGGGAATCCATCTCGATGGATTACATGTCTAGCCTTGTGGTCGTTGATTGGTTTTCGAAGATGGCCATCCTCACAGCCTGCAAGAAGAACATCACGATGACAGATACTGCCAAGATCTTCTTCGAATGAGTATGGGTCCATTTTGGGATACCACAAACCATCATCTCCGACCGGGACAACAGGTTCCTCAACACATTTTGGTCGAGTCTCTGGTCACTGTTGGACACTAAGCTCACTAAATCTACTGCTTTCCACCCCCAAAGAGATGGCCAAACAGAAGTCGTCAATCGAATGATTGTGCACATCATGTGCATGTACAACTCTAAGCATCCGCGTACATGGGATGAGAGTCTCCCCTATGTTCAACACAATTACAACAGGGCTCTCCATAGTTCCACCGGTCATATCCCATTTCAGGTGGGACTGGGATTCCAACCCTTGGGTCCCATTGATGTTGCACTACCTCTGGCAACCACATAAACAAACTCTTCCCATGTTCAGTGTGAGACCGACAAAGCCACCAAATTCATTGAGCGGATTCACCACATCCGCCAACAGGTCCATGATATTTTGCAGAAATTCAATGCTAAGTACAAGCAACTCCATGATCAACATAGGGTACCGCACCAGTTTCAGGTTGGAGACAAGGTCTGGTTACAATTGCAGAAGGAGCGTCTTACATGGCCCCATCGGAATCTCCACCCACTTCGCTATGGGCCTTACACCATCACCAAGGTTGTGGGTAAGAATGCTTTTGAGTTCAACACTCCACCCTTCCTTGGCTTGTACCCAATGTTCAATATGGACCTCCTTCACCATATTTTCCACCATTATTGGACACCTCAGAGATCGCAAAACAATTGACACCAACAGAGCTCAACCCTGACTGCATTGAACAAGCATCCATTGATCAGATAGTGGACACTCAGGTCAAGGGCACTCGCTAGCAGAGGATCCAACTTTATCGGGTTGTCAAGGCAGGCCAGCTCCTACACCAAGGTAAGTGGCTCACCCGTGGCCAAATTCAATAGAAGTTTCCTCACCTGATGGGGGAACTCAACGCAATGGAGACCATTGTTTCCTAAGGGGGTAGGATTGATTTAGGTGGATATTGGTGGCCACCCACCTATTCCAATTGGCTCCTCTTGTCAATTTTTAGTTCAACACGTTATTGTGTACTTCTTTGTAATTGTGGGTTCTACACTTATGGGGTTTTCTGAAGCCCTACACATCTTCTAGGTGGATACTGGTGGCCTCTCACTTAATCCAACTGGATTATTTTGTATGTTTTCATGTCAGCACATCTTATTGTACTTCCAGGGTCGTTTTGGAGCCCTAAACAATGTTTTTTTTTGCTTTCGACAGTCAAACTGTAGATGAAGTCAGAGTTTGACGGTGTAATGTGTAGTTCTCTAAAAGACCTTTCCAATGGGCTATCACGCGCCTAAAACGAAGGTCATATGCAAAATTTACGACCCCGAGAAGTTGAGGTACCAACTTACCCATAGGGGCCCACATAACTTTTTACGTTTCATCTCCTAGGGTTAGGTTTTTGGATCTCTAGGGTTTTGGCATTCATGAGTAATGTTAAAAAGGCCTCTGGAGCCTCAGTGTAATCATTCTTCTCAGACAGATGCGCATAGCAGCCACATCTCTTCTCAGAGATAGCTACCACCATTCGAGCAAGTGTTTTAGTTCTGTAGTTTTACAGTTTCAACATATTTAATTTATTCAATAGAAGATATTTTTCACTGGATATATGTGTTGTGCTTCATATCTCTATGTTTATCATATTCAATCTTTTAATCAGTTCGTTCTGCTCCTAAATCCGAATCAGTTTCTTGCATTTTCAACCAATATTCTTGCCTTGAGTCAAAATTTCTAGATCTGATGTCACATAACAATTGCTTAGTTCTTCAGAGATTGGTCTAGGTCAAGCCTAGATGAGGCCATCATTCCTTACATTGCATCATCCAAGTTGAGTTATGAGTCTACTAGGGGTGGGTAGTGTCGAAGAGACGATAGGAGGAGTCTCGAGTCATATTATTGTCTTGTCTTTTCATGTCCTACCATTGAGTCAAACCTTATTGGTCATTACCTCATCCAATCCTCGGGACATGGCACCGTATATTTGTACTACATGATTATTTATTTGCATTGAGGGGAAGGGTTTTCATCATTGCATTTATCCCAAAAAATCACCCCTCATCGACTCCATAACATCATTTGAGGTTTGATTTAGAAGCCATAGTGCCTTGATGGTTGTTAGCCTCATCGATGACCATCTTGCATTTGACAAGACTGAGCATCATTGGGTCCTGACCATATGAGCTTCATTAGTGTTCAACTTTATCTCATTTTTCACATCGATGGGTTGTGCTCATACCTTAGAGCCCATAAGTCTTGTTACCACGCACATTGCATGGGGCCCATGCAACAAAGTACTGTTGTCTTGTAGTAGCTTCAAAGCAGTGTACACAAGGCTATTCTAGAGAATATTCATCATTCACCACACCATTGTCATCATTAGAGATCAAACAACATTTTTCCATCACATAATGGCTTCCTTAGCGTGTACATGGTTAGGAGGGTATACCATGCCACCCCTTTCTCACCCTCTTGAGTCTCTTGGTCATATTTCAATCTCCAGGAGTTTGAACATGCCTTATATTCATTTTGGAGACATATCACATGTGGTTGCATACTATTTGATGAAGAAAACAAGTATTGTGGATCAAAGGTGATTAATTAACTAATTTCCTAAGTCATGACTAAGGTTTTGAGGTCAATTATTAAAAAAAAACAACTAATTTACCATTTTAGCTTGGGTGCCCTAGCTAATTTCATTAAGATTTCACTAGGGAGATGACACTAAGTGTTGACTATGGATAGAAAAAGGGGGTGCACCACCTTGGGGCCCACATGGGCATTGCTTCATGTGATTTTTTGCTCTCTAGCAAAAGGGGGGTACACTTCTTTGGGTCCCACAAAAAATTAATAAAAAATGATGTAATCTAACCCTTAGAGGTTAAGAAGGGGAGCACATCCCTCATCCTCTATTTCATTTATATTTTATGAAAAACATTGTAAAGGGGTGTTTATGTGTAGGCTCAACTTCTATAAGAGAGATCAAGACCTCTCTAGAAGCTGGAAGCCCCCCTACTCATTTGATCTAGCTGTTGGAAAAAATCTAGTTGTTGGAGCTAGATATTGGGGTTTTTGATATTTATACAACTCCCATTCTCCATGTAATTCTCGTTGAAAGACTAAGTATTAGAGTTCTTCATATGATTTTCTAAGACAAACTCTTATTTTGGTCAAGTGGTGTGCCCTCACTAACAGTCGAGGTCTTTGTTGTTGCATAAGCTTCTTCACCTTGTGGTATCTTCATCGAATGGTTATGGAGCCTTGAGAAACTAGGTAACATTGATCTAATATATCCGATATTTACCGTTTGAAGTGTTTTCTCGGTTGTATTTATGTCTATCTATGTTGAAATATGATATAGATTCATTTCATGGTAAAATTTTGTTTCATAACTTGCATTTCTCTGTTTTTGTAAAGCATTTTGGTGAAGATATCTGTGTTCACTAGGAAATCAAGGATAAGAGTCTACCTGACATGTACCTTTCAACTGGTGTAACCCCCTTTTCTCAATAGAGCAACCTCCCTCTTCTCAACTCACCTGACCCCATTCGCCTAATATAGAAGGCACTGGTACTTGTTCCTTCAGCCACCAAAATTTTCACCTATTTAACTCTTTTTCTTAGATAAGAAATTTGAAGCTTGCCCTGGTTGCGAAACTTAGTAGAAACATGTTATCCATACCTTAGTCAACGTCCTATTTATGCTGCAAATTTGAAAGCATTGGCATTCTCAACCCTCACACTTATTTGATAACTCATGGCCATAGTTGTAGAATATTTGTGTTAGGAGATTTCGCCTCATATCTACAACCATGTTTTTCTAAGGGGTGAATTGGTTCTTTGTTGTCGTAATTCTATTTGAATGATAATGTATTCATATTTTGCAGCAAAGGTAGATTAGAATTGCATGTTCCTCGGTTGGAAGTACTTTCATGAACATTGTTTACACATTAACACTAAGAACACCATACATTGTGTCCATATCTAGATATATTTAAGATTGGAAGCAAATTGTTTGATAAAATGCATATATGATTTTTTTTCTTCACACGACCATAATAACCATCAATTTATTTTCTTTCATTTTGGTCTTGGACTTATAGTTGTAAGTTGGAAAGTGTTAATTTAATGCCTGGAAACCAAGGTACATCAACATAAGACATACACTCTAAGATTTGGGTTTACAATCCCAAGAATTTGAGTTTTGTTTTAGGTTGCGAGAACTGTTTGACTAAACACTTGTTTGAAAATATCTTCATCCCCGAGTAATAGTTGTCAACTTCAATAATGGTAAGTTATGTTCTGAGGAACAAATTTGGTTGCTGATATTGGACACCAGTAGAGTGCTCTAGCAATCATTGTCATATTATAGAAGAGCACATGAACAAATGGTGATATCTAGCAGTGTGACCAGATTTAAAAAGGAAGATTTATGAGTCTATTCGCAGACGTTATCTTCTTTGATTTCTTATCCTCTTATGTTTTTTTATCCATGCTAAAGTTTAGTGGACAATTACAATGCATATCTATTGGCCTATACATGCTTGGAATGTGTGTTTATGTTGGGCAGAAAAGACTTGTATTCACTCGCATCTAGAACAAAGTATTTTTCTGAATGGTATTTCCTTTAAATTATTGAGGGTATCTTATATTTTGGGTAGTATTTCATATCAATAGCAACCTAGAACCTTCACATTTGAGTGTCATGGCCCCTTTGGAATGACCATTAAAGATATGCTTGCATGGGTTTACATACATATACATAACAACCTCTTTTACTACCAATTAAATCAAAGATATTAATGATTGTAATACCATACCATAAAACTCTGCTTATCATCTAAATTTTTTGTGAATAAGTGCTAACCTTGCATTTTAATTTATAGATCTAGAAGGAGTTTAAAGTTTGGCATTTGATTTAGAGAGTAACCTCTTCATGAACATGTGTTTTAACAAGGACCCAAATGCTAACACATAAAGTAATCCTTGGGAATTTAACTATTAACCAACTTCCAGCCCTTGGTAAAACAGACTTGGACATCATTTGTTGGTTGTTAGTACGAGAGTTTCAACTATAAGGAAACCCCCTTTCAGGTGACTTGTATTCATTTGAGAAGAGTGGGGAAGTGGGAGCGTAGGTGAAAGTGGTTCCCCTTCTAAGTTGCCCTTGATTTGTCTCGAGTGTTGATATTGCTTATCTAGTGTGACAAATCAAGCGGTAAAAAGCCTTATTGGTGGGTTTCTTTGTGTTTGGTAGGTGTTGTCATCATTGGCAGTTGATTAGGTGGATTTCTCCTAGTTGTTGAATTCAACTCATTTTCCAATGGGAGGAGCGTACTTTTTGGATGGGTTGCAGATGGGTAGGCATGGTTGTTACCTCATTCCGGTTGAGCAACCTAGGAACCATGCAGTTGACTCCATTCCCTAGTGGACATGCACTTTGTTACAGGTTGAGTTTTCATGGATCAATTTTCAAAGCTTAAAAGTATAGAGATTTAGTGGTTCTCAATACCCCACAAGGGGATGTCATCCCCTTGTCAATTTCATCGGATTCTAGGTAATTGTTATTTTTAAAAGTTTTGTTTTCTAACGTTGAGAGATTTGGGGGCTCGCGTGTCAAAGATGATTACATATTATTGATCCTTGTAAAAAAGCGAGTCCAATGAGATCGCTTTCACATGCATGCAAGATGATTTGTCTTTTTTCTTTTTTAGAAGATAGATTGATGCTCCATCTTTCCATGATCGATGTTTCTTGCTTTTTACTTTTTCAAAGGAACACTACTTTTTTGGGCATGTCTATAATTAGTAGTTTTTATTTCTAACAGGTATAGGTTGAATGCCATGGTTCCAAGCAGGTAGTGATGGGGTGGTTCAAGGTTTTGGTGGATGAAAGAGCGACGAGTCAAGAGTAATATTAAGTAGAGAAATGGTTCTCCCAGTGTGACACATGGCAACTTGTTGGAAGGTTTCCATTTGCATGGAATTGTAAAACTACCTTATGCCAAAAACCTAAAATTACTTTCCAAAACCCTAATTTGACTGACTATGTTTAGGTTCATTCTTACCAAATCTCGATTCCATATACTAAATTTGACCACTCCACAACCTAATTTGACCTCTTGAGTATATTTGGCATGTGTTAATTCTATTTAACCTAAATTCAAGCCTTAAATAAAGTGTTTTGTACTATAACTTAACTTACCCTCTCATCCTTGATGGTCAAACATGTTAAGTTTACCATGTTGCTTTTGTCAAATAAAGCTTAAAGCTTAACTTTATCTTTTAACACGAGAATAAAAGGTAAATCCACAAACACTAAAAACATTACGTATAATGTTTTTGACAACTTTATTTACATGAAAAACATTCTAATCCTATATAATCTCTAAAAAGGAACCAATCAACCTCTTTTAATGGTTTATTAGTTTATTATTTTCCGTTGTTTAACCTTTTTTAATCATCTACACCTTTTATTTTTTACCTTTGTTATTTTTTATCATCCTTTCATGTTAGTTTATCTCTTCTTAGTAATTTGTTCTCTTATTTGTTGTTTTACTTATCTCTTCTTTTATAATAATAATCCATTTTTAAGGTCACGGCCAAGCCAGACACCTAATTGGTGTATGAGACCCCCTCCGCCCAACGATTTGACTGGTAAAGTCTACGGAATACCCTACCCCCCTCTGGATTTGAACTTGTGACCTCTTAAGAGGAAACACATGGATTTAAAGCTATATTTGCTCAATAGCTTTTAGTTTATTTACATTAAATAATTTTTTTGTCAAACTTTAATTCCTTTGGTTTGTATTTCTCTTATAGTTGACATTCTAGTAAGTGGACTCGACCTTTCTTTTCTTTCCTTAGGGTGGGCGTTGTATTAATTGGTTATGTGAATATCGTCATGGTGAATTTTGCATTATTTTCTCATGCTTTTTTTACTAATCCCATCTCTTTTGTACCATTGTTGGGCATACAATGGATTCAAAATGTTGATTTAATTCTTAAGTCTTCTTTTCTAATACAATTTAACAAGAACAAATTTTCATGTGCTATGTCGGTAAACCAAACACTTTCTACAAATTTTTGAACATTAGTTTTAAGAGCTTTAATTTCTAAGAAAAATCCTTCTTAATCATGTGATAAATTTTCATAAATCTTGAGTGTCTAATTATAAGAGAAGTGTGTGGTTCAAAAAGGACTTTCTATTTAAGTCGAGATTTCTTAAATAAATTTAGGCAATCTCTATACTAGAGTGAACCACTCTTCCACAAAAAATTATCTAATGCAGTAGGGCCTGTTGTAGTTGTTGAATGAGTTGTCATGTATTATGGTCCTACTACCATTCTACCCTTGCTTCTTTCACCCAATCAACATGTAGAATGTAAATAACACAAAGTAAGGCTTCAATGTCCTCTTCTCTCATTGAAAGTGCATCCACCATCACATTCTCTTTCTCATTTTTGAAGATAATTTCAAAGTCGTAAACTCACATTTGCATGACCCATTTGTTTTTCTCTTTTGAAAAATGGCATTGTTCCAAGAAGTACTTCAAAGTTGTTCAAACTATCATGATCTATTTTTTTACATTAAAGTATCTTCTTATTAGGTAAGGGCACCATTGCTAAATTACATGTAGTATGGCCAACATTTCCATCTCACAAATGGATTTGAGTAAGTTCCTTCTTTTAAGTCGGTGACTTTCAAAGGCAAGGGGCCTTTCTTCTTCCATTAAATTGGACCAATTCCATGCCCAAGTAGATCCCACTCCACAATAAAGGTTTTTATGAAGTCAAACATGGCCAAGACAAGAGTGATACACACAACGTCCTTAAGTTTTTCAAAATCTTGGGTTGCTTCTTTTCTTACGATTAGTCCAAGAAAAGACATCATTTTTCAACAATGATATAAAGGAGCTACTATTTGACCAAAGTTCTTGATAAAATTATGGTAATATTCTAATCGTACGAATCCCCTAAGATTCTTCAAGGTTTTGGGAATTGGTCATTCCACCAGAGCTCTAATTTTGTGAGAGTCCTCCTTGACACCCTCTTGGGATATAATATCCTAAATATTCCACATCCTAAACCTTAAAGGAAAACTTGAGAGGCTTCACATATAGTTTCTTTTCTCCTCCAACAATTTTATGACCATGTCAACATGTTGTACATGCTCTTTCCATGATTTGCTATAAATAGTTTATCATCAAAAGATACCAATGTAGATTTTTTTAGGAAGGGCTTGAAAATAGAATTCATCGAGCTTTGAAATGCAAAGGGTGCAATAGTAATCCCAAAAGGCATTACCAAGAACTCATAATGACCTTCATGTGTCCTAAAGGTTGTTTTGGGGATGTCTTCTTCCCTTGTTCTAGTATGATGATATCTTTAACGAAGATCCAACTTAGTAAAGAAAATTACTCCCTACAATTCATTTAACTCGGTTCATCAATTTCTGGAATATGAAACTTATCTTTAATGGTGATCTTGTTGAGATCTCTATAATTTGGACATATATGTTATTCCCTTTTGTAAACCCTCACCATTGGAGAAGAGAAAGCACTTTGGGTAGGTCAAATGAGGTTGACTTTTAGAATTTCTTCAATCATATGCTCAATCTCATTGTTTTAGGAATAGAGATATTTGTAATGTTGGATGTTAGGAGAAGGGCTCCCTAGGATGAGTTGAGTAGCATGACCATGCTCTCGAGTTGGACGAAGACCTTTCGGCATCTCGATCAAAACCTTGGAATGACTATTGACCAGCGTAGATCCATCTTAAACCTGGATCTAGCAAGCACTAAGAGGGATCCAATTTCTCAAGGTGTAATTTTATTATTATTATTTCATTCGATGTAAAGTCTTACACGATGCCTCTAATTTTTTTTTAATTAAGTCGACTATTTTTATTATTAAATGTTATTTTTTTCATTGAGCGGAATATATATATTTTTAAATGCAGTGTTATCTAACATAACATAATGCCTCAACATCTCCCCCATATTGGGTTGTAGAGCACCTAGCTACTCTCAGTGCAATAACTCTTTGGCGATCCAAAGGCATAGAAGGATTGGATGTTTGAAAATATTGTAAGCACGATTGTGCAATTACTCAGGGATGTAGCTTTTTTAATAGTTTTTTCATGCTATTGGAAATTATAAATTTAGATGGTTTCCCTTGCATGCCTATGAGTTCAATTTCCTTTTCTTCTAAGACAAATATCGTAATAGTTCCTGTAAATTCATAACAACTATAGCTAATGGTTTTAACCATTGGATAATTAACACCACATCCACACCAACCATTTGGATTTTGATCATTGGTTGTCCAATAAACAATCCCCCATAGTGATATTAATACTATGACACTTCTCTGAACAATGTATGCTACCTCCATCTACGGTTGTTACTTGAAACTTGGTGTTGGATATTTAAAGCAACTGAGAAGTTTGGCTAATTTGTGGTTAATGAAATTATGGGCACTATCGTGATCAATCAACTTTGTGTTAATGTTTATGCCATTATTATAGTTCTTTGCATTTCATAAGATAAGAGCATAATAAGAACAAGATCACTGAGAAATACACATCCACAAGAGACACAACATTTATCCTGGGAAACCCTCTAGGGGAAGAAAACCCA
>ML792276.1:65682-82136 GCA_009831015.1 Picea engelmannii | reverse complement strand
CGACATGATTAATCCACAATGGGGATTAATCCTATAAATAAAATAACAATAATAATAAGAATACTCTTTGCAGTTACATTATTTCAACAATGACCACCTTACTTGGACTAGATCACCACATGATGGAATCCAAACTTCATCACCCTTGGCCATTTTTATAAGTTCCCAACCTCTCTACCAACATCGCATGCATTTGAATAAGATACCTTGGCACCTATTCCCAAGACCAAATATGTTGAACTTTCCAACAACCTATGCCTTTTCAATAATATCAAAGTTTATTTCACCTCCGTGGAAGTAACCACCCATGAATCTTTCTTTTAGGAATATCACATGTTTATTAAGTTATTGTTGCTTGGGTTCAAGACCATGAATTGAATCTTATTTCTCTCTGAGATCATTCTCTTTAAATCACTAGAATCTTTCGGGTCTATTCATAAACTAGAAAATAGGTTTCAAATTTCCCTACGTGACCTTGCATTTAACCATCTTGTCACCCCCATTCACCTTAGGCTCTACCCTATTGGATGATGTTGTTATACCCTTCCCGTCTTCCCTTATATTTTTGCTTATCCAATGATTGAGCCTTCTCATGAAGGGTTGTCCCAGTTTATAACCACTTTCCTTTCAACGCCCATCCTTATTGTTCCCTATATGAATGAGATACCTTCTAGTATGATATTACATTTTGAGCCTCATTCTTCGCCTTTTATCAAGTTATGATGACTTCCTTTTGGGATCTCACCCATTTAGTTTTATTTTTGTTGTTGTTTTTTTGCCACTTTTTTCTCACTTCCATCTATGGATTGCTACTCAATTCACTTATAAACCATCACTATCTAAGAAGGGGGCACATGTTCGAGTATCAATTATATGTTTCCCATTCACTACTGCTTGCTTATGAATTTATGTCCCTTACATGCTCATGAACTCATTTACTTATAACTTGACACTCACTTTCTATTAATGACATAACATATTATTTTATTCTTTCATAAAATATGTGTTGGGACTGAGCCTACAAGTCTACCAAATGTAAAGAGACAATCGATTGTGAAGCTCAGTCGACTAGGTAGTTATTTTGGTCAACCGACCAAGGTAGTTATGGCAATTGCAACTACCTTCCAATGTTGCAAATGTATAAATAGGCATGAATCTATGATTAATCAAGGTTGTTATTGATCATACATAATAAAGACTACTTGTTGTTGGTTCCACCACTACTTTTCTTCTCTTCCTCCTTCTATGTATGTATGATTATATATTACTTTGTTGTATATTATGGCTATGTGACTACACTATCGGTAACTCTTCACATGTAATCCCTTAGATTACAACATTGGTTTCATTGATAGTGCATGATTCAAGACTGTATATTAGTTTCATGCATGCATAGATGCTAAGGTTGAGGAGATCCATGAGTGGTGGCAAAGGAAGTCTGAGAATGACTTGAAAAAATATGCTAGAAGGAATTAACTAACAGTTGCACATGCAAGGGCACAATATTTCATGAAAACCCATGAAAAATTCTTGGAATCAATCCTCGAGGAGATAAATAAATTCATTGACAAGGATGCACATGAATCACTGAACAAT
Source organism: Picea engelmannii (assembly GCA_009831015.1). Classification (NCBI taxonomy): domain Eukaryota; kingdom Viridiplantae; phylum Streptophyta; class Pinopsida; order Pinales; family Pinaceae; genus Picea; species Picea engelmannii. The sequence continues at coordinate 80,540 of ML792276.1, read as the reverse complement.
AGATGAAGAATTTTCGTCGAAGCTAATCAACGATGGTTGAACCAACCTTTATGATTGGGTTGAGAACATTCCTGGAGATTTTTGTGAAGAACAATCAATCAAAGAACACACCTCATTAGACGATGTAAAGAGAAGGTTCTACAATGACACACACAATAGTTTCCTCTATATGGTACCGTCCTTGCTACATAAGTTCCTCATCGACAAAGGCATCAGTCACATCATCAAAGCATGACCTCCTATAAGAACACAACTCAACTGTGACTAGAAAAAAAAAAAAAGAGTGGGATTATTTCCTAAGAAAATGAAGACAACTGCAAGAATTATCCTCATTGACCAAAAGTAGATTTGAGATCAATGATGGGGGTGTAGCCACTCGTGAGATGCCTCAAAGAAGAAAAAAAACACTAGTTGACTTGCATTGGAAATTTTGATTAGAAGACATTGTAAGCATGCCATAAGAAAGGAAGAAAGAAAAAATCGACCGAGAAACAAAGACAATACATATTATAAGAATAAATGAAAAAGAGAACTACAAGAAGAATATATCATCACAAACCTACGGTCGATCTACAAAATTTTTAATGGGACAATAGGTAAAAAAGGAGGTCGAAAATACACAATGTCATGAACCCTTGTTGAACTAGAAAAGGAGGAGGTCCCTGAGACTGATGAGTCACTGGAGTGTTGAACCTATCCGAGTCAGATGGTGATTGATTGGACGTGGAAGTCAAAATATCCCTGACGATTCTTGCGTTGGATGAATATTTACATTTGGTGGAGGCAAGTTTTTGAGCCCTATGACTATCAAAGAACATTGAAAGTATGGAAGTTGACAAGTGAGGTCCAATGACACTTAGAGCATCAGGTCTATAAAAATCAAGTCCTAGTATTGGAGAAAGCCTCAGACATTTATTGCATGTAAAACTTGGCCTTGTTTCATAGTGGAGTCAATTAGGCGAAGAAGGAAGAGTAACTAATAGAATATGGATCCAAATGTTGTAGAGAGAAGGAAATCAGATAAATGTCATACATGAAGAAGGAGACAACAAATTACTCATTTGAATTGAGGATCTCACAGGAGCACCCCCCATACTAGATTTAATTTCTAAGGAAGATCAAACAATATCTAATAAAAGTTGTGAGGAAGAGATGCAACCATAGAGAACTATTTTGGTAGAATATAATGACCAAGCTTTCGAGATAGAAAAGACCAAACAAGAAGATGAAGAGACGCCAATTGAAGTGAATAGTAACAACTAGGTGAAGAATCTAGTTGGAAACTTGAAGCAGTTGAGACCACCTCCACCTCCATCAAAATGGTGCACCACTACCTCCCTCTATACATGTTGATGTTTTGGTAGCTGCGGCAGGTATTCCCTCCTGAACAACTTTTCTCAGAGAAGAAGATTCCAGGAAGTCAAAGGAAGACCATTGAATAGTTGAAGAACACCCCAAAAAAGAATAAAGTGAAATAGAATACCATAGAAGCGAAGTCGGCCCATAGGAAATAATAATAAAGTGGAAATATAATTTCCAAGAAGAGAAGACGACCCACATAAATAATAAAGTAAATTTGAAAACCCAGAATAAGAAGTCGGCCCCAGACAGGCGCCCATATTAGTATAAATACAAGTATAGCCCAGTTCATTTGTACAGTCCGATAGTTCTCCTTCTGAAGTGCGCACTAGGAAGCTGCAACTGTAGTTGCAACAGTTTCACTATTTTTGGATTTCGGTTCTCTTGGAGAGTGTACCACACTTGGGGAAGGATATTCTTGGTGGCTCTTGGTGATTTCTCTTATGCGCTACGTCTGGAGGAGTTGCGCTAAGGTTGTGTGGTGCTGCCCAGTTGCTTCGTGCCAGTTGCAGTTGCAGTTGTTGTTACCAGTTGCCAGTTGTGCCAGTTATGTGGTGTGCTATCTTGCTCTAGTGATGCACTTATCCTGCGCTAGTTCTGTGGTGTTGTTCAGTTGTCTACCCTAGCTAGGGTTTGAAAAGAAGAAGATAAGTATTTGTTATCAATGTTTCTTCATTATTGGTTTGCTCTTGTGAATAGAGCTTATTCATGGTTGTATTGGAATATTGGAAAGATTCTCTCTAAGAAAAGTTGACTGGGTTTTTCCCTCGAGTTTGGGATTTTCCTAGGATAAATCTTTGTGTCTTCTTGTGCTTGTTATCTACTTCTTATATATTTCAGTATATGATTATTGAATGTTAAAAGAAGATAAAAATTCTATGGTAAATCTAATGTTAATGAAACTAATAAAAATCTAACATGGTATCAGAGCAAGTTTCCTTCATAATAGTCTAATCGCTGGAAGGAAGATCATGAGATTTGCCACATTACTGAGATTTGTCGCTGCACATGCAATTTGTCGTTGCACAATTTTCTTTGTTAAGATCATTGAGCACTTATTATAAAATCGATTGGGTCAAACTCCACCACTAATCAACTCACCCTACTCTAGTGCACCTACTGCACTTCTCATATTGAATTTCCGTCAAAATTGAATTTTTAGGGTTTTAGGCTTGTTGACATTTTCCTAGACATTGAACCTTCTGATTTAGATTTCCAATTTTTTCTTATTGATGTAATATCTTAGATTATAAGACAAAGTTGGATGGTGTACTTGTATATAAGATGAGGGTGTTTGTAGGAGACATACACTTGGAAAAAGGACATTTATCCAAGCAATGATAGTAGATCCAAAGGGATCTTAGATCTAGTGCACTCAGAGGAAGCCCAAGAGTTGGAGGCAGCAGTGACGATGTCTCCTACAATATAGAACAAATCAAATGGGACAACAGTAGCTAGACTCCAAGTTTGCATATCAGGTTTGATATTTTATACTGCTATAGCCTAAGTAAGTGTTGTAACTAGAATAACAATGTTTAGAGTTCTATTACTGCTATTGCTATCAAATGTTTAGTAACACTTGAATATTGTTGATATGATGATCATTAGGTAAAATCTCATTGTTCAATATGTTGAAATATTGTAACTACAAAGAGTATTCTATTTATTATTGATGTATTATTCATTAGATCAATCCCCTTTTGCGGATTGATCATGTCGGGTATTGTAAATGACCAGATCCCCTTTTGCGGATTGGTCAAACCCTAATTGTAATAGGCAGAATGAGAAGTCGGCCCCCAGATTAATTAAAGGTGGTTATAACCACCCAGATTGAGAAGTCGGCCCTGCCAGTGAAAAGACACCTCACTCCAGCGCCTGCCAAATTGTATAAATAAAGAGGCTAGCGCCTCATTTGGACACACACTCACTTGTTCATCAGAGCGCAAGTTCGAAGTTGCAGTTGGAGAAGAAGGAAGAGAGAGAGAGGCACATTCTTGGGAGAGGACTTTCTGTATTTGTTTGAGTTATCTCTTGGCATTGTATTGGCTATCTATATTAAGGAAGTTTTTGTTGGGTTTTCTCCCCCATGAGGGTTTCCCAGGATAAATGATGTGTCTCTTGTGATTGTGTATTTCTCAGTGATCCTATCTATGCTATGGTTATCTAGTAGATTGAAAAGAAACCTAATAATAGCTTAAACCTTAACATGGTATCAGAGCTAAGCTGAAGAGAGCATCTTTCACAAGAGAAAGAGAAAAAACATCACTATTGTCGTACATGTAAATTAGGGTTTTTTATTGAAGAAGAATTCCAGCCCCAAAACCATCTAGAAAAGTGCGCCCTTCCTCAAGGATCACTTTGGCATCCTCAACACAACTTTTCAGTGGCTAGATCTCTTGGAAAGTGAAACCCTAGTTTTCACAAAGTACCAAAAGTACCAGAAAACCAGAAGTACCGGAGTACCAGAAGTACCAGAGTACCAGAAGTACCAGAAGTACCAGAAAACCAAAAGCACTAGTCCAGAAATCCGCTAATCAAGTTTGAAGGGGTAAAAGTTGGATTTTCTGAAATCTAACCACACTAGGCTACTTGCCTCAGCCAAGCACACCTCCTGGTAAGTTCAGAATTCAATTTTGAACATTTTCATTTTTTGGTCATTTTCCTAGCTCCAGGTAAAACATGTCTGGAAGCACTAAGCTTGTTGACAAGCTAGAAGGTGTGGAAAAATTCCATGCCTAGAAGTATAGGATTGGACTCATTCTTGAAGAGAATGACCTAGCAAGATTCGTCAAAGAAGAAGTACCAGAACCCGACGATGCTGCAGATAAAGCAAAGCACCAAAAGGACACGATCAAGGCTAAAAGAATCATTGCATATTCTAGCAAAGATCACTTGATTCCTCAAGTGTCCTCAAAGAAGACTCCAAAATAAATGTTTGATGCCCTAACCTGATTATATGAAGGAAATAACATAAACCGGAAGATGAATCTAAGAACTCAACTAAAGAATACAAGAATGCATAAAGGAGAAGTGATCCAGGAATATTTCTCCAGAATATCTCAATTCAAAGAACAACTAGAAGATATTGGAGATACTATAGATGAAGACAAACACATAATGACGATCTTTAATGGTCTCACAATACCTTGGGATGCATTCATCCAAACTATTTGTGCTAGAAAGGAGAAACTAAAATTTGATAGTCTTTGGGAAGAATGTATTCAAGAAGAATCAAGAGTAGCTAACCAAGAAGCTTTAATATCAATAGATGGAGATCAAGCCCTAGCTAATCACACTAAAGGAGGAAGAAATAAGTCTTACTTCCAGAAAGAAACTCATAAAGAGTCTCACCCCCAAAACAAATTCATACATAAAAAATCTCAACCTAAGAGATTCTAGAAGAAAGGACAAAGAAAAGAAAGAGACTTCTCATCTTACCAATGCTACCATTGTGATAAGATGGGACATATTGTGAGACATTGTCCAGCTAGACGAGAAGAATACAAGAGGAAAAATAAGAGGCACCATGCCCATGCAGTTGAAGGTGAAGAGCCACCCATAAAGATGATAAGAGAATGAATTGAAGACTACGTCTTAATCTCGGCCCTCTCAGGATCAATATCACCTGGAGAGGACACTTGGCTCATTGATAGTGGTGCTTCCAAGCACATGACAAGACAAAGAGATATTCTCTCTTACCTTTCATAAAAGAAGTTTTCTCATAAAGTTACACTTGGAGATGATTATCAATACCCTATCAAGGGAGTGGGAGAATCAAACTACAAGCTTAATTTAGGGACTCCAATGAAGATGAAGGACGTACTCTATGTACCATGCTTGACAAAGAACCTACTCTCTATATCGGATTTAGAAAATAAAGGCTTCAAAATTGCCTTTATAGATGGAGAAGTTCTTATGTGGGCTAAAGGAAAAACTATGAAAGAAGCAATCGTCATCAGAAAAGAAGAAGGTGGCTTGTATAAGCTAAAGGGTCACTCAGAAGCAGCCATGACCCACACCATTGAGAATCCATGTGAACTTTGGCATAGAAGATTAACACACATAGCTACAAGGCATTACCGTATGTATGCAAGGTAGTCACAGGGATACTAGAACTCAAGGTCGACCATGAAGGTGTGTGCAATGGATGTGCACAAGGGAAGAATATCAAGAATCCTTTTCTGAAGAGAGACAGTAAAGCAAAAGGAGTCTTAGAACTCATTCACTCAGACGTGTGTGGCCCACTGCCATTATCTTCCATCATTGGGTATGTATACTATGTATCTTTCATTGATGATTATTCTTGTAAAACCTGTGTTTACTTTTTGAAATCAAAAGATGAAGTGTTCAGTAAATTCAAGGAATTCAAAGCCTTGATAGAGAATCTTCTAGGAAGGGGAACCAGATCCCAAGTCTGGTTCTCAAGGAGAGAGTTTTACTCCTCCTACATGGCATATTCCCAAAAGGGATTTCCCCATAGGACTGTGGATCTAAAGACTGAACCAAGAAAATATGCCTGGGTGGCATCGGTTCAGTGGCAGTGAGTGCAAGAGGAGGCGAATAAAAAACATATCGAGTCCTCCTAGTATCAGTTGGATCCCCAACAAGATCTCCTGCATCCAAAAGAGTAGTCTTGGCCCACTTGGGCCTCGGCTCTGGCTCTGCATCTGACTGTATTGACTTTGCATCTGGATCATCTGGATCCTCTGAATCAGAACTCTCATATGAAGAAGAGTCGACATATGCATGCTCATCATCTCTGACAAGTGGAAGAACAAAAGTGTTTGCATGCGACTGCTGAGGTATATGCGAGACACTTTCTTTGAATTGGACACTACGCTCTGTGATGAGACGGTCAGAGGAAAGATCAATGAGTTTGTATCCCTTCACACCCTTGGGGTATCCAACAAAGATACACTCTGTGCTCTGTGGATCAAGTGCCTTCCTCTTCTCAAAGGGAATCCTGGCCCATGCACGTGAACCAAAAATAAGGAAGTGGGTCACTTCTGGTTTGAGGCCGCTCTAAGCCTCGTAGGGGGTCTTATCCTTGACAGATCTATGGGGAGATATGTTTTGTATGTAGGTTGTACTTAAGTGCTTCAACCCATAATCTCTGTGGAAGTGACTTTGCATGTAACATGCAAGATGACATCTCTTTTAGAGATCTATTTTTCCGCTCAACAACTCTGTTTTGCTGCGGAGTGTAAGAAACCGTGTGCTACAACATAATCTAGGCCTCATGACAAAGATTCTATATCTCATGGTTGACATACTCTCCCCCATTATATTTTCATAGGACTTTTATCTTCTTTCCTGACTGTGTTTCAACAAGGGATTTGAAATATTTGAGGTTTTGAAAGACCTCTGAGACCTCTGATTTTTACCTGAGAAAGAAAATCCATGTGAAGCATGAGAGAGCATCAACAAAAATGAGCATGTACCTTGCTTTACTGATTGATGGATGTGGAAAAGGGCCCATGAGGTCACTATGGATCACATCTAAAGGAGAGGAATCCTTATAAGTCTTTCCTTTGTCGAATTTCTCTTGAGGGTGTTTTCCAAGAACACATCCCTCACAAATTCCTTTGGAGAAGTGGATGTCAGGTAGACCATCAACCATTCCCTGCTTTCTAAGATGTTGCATACTATTGGCATAGGGGCATACCTCTTAAGTTTTCATAGAATTTGGTTAAATATGAAGTTCATTCCATTTTAACAATTAACCATAACCATAAATGTTGTAGCAACCAGGATCACATGAAGAAGCACTATGCACAAGAAGACAAGATATATCATGGGAAACCCTTCTCAAACAAGGGAGAAAAACCCAGCCAAATCCTTTGCTATATTCTTCAAGAGAAAGACCTTTCACCACCAAGAATATCCTTTCACACAAGAGGGTGCACAAAACCCTAGAAACCATAGTGCCCAAGAGAGGTGCACAACTTTTACCAAGAAGTGTACTTGTTGAAATTTCCAAAACTAACAAGTGAGTGTGTGTCTACAAATGAAAGATTTCATCTTATATTAGATTTATCCTATCAACTGAAGTGTCTATTGGCACAATAGGGCCGACCTCACTTAGACATATTAATTGTTTATTATTATAATAATTAATATTAATATTAATTATCTTTTACAGTTTATCTTTAGACACAATAAGATAGGGCCAACATGTACCCTTTACACAATAACTAGGGTTACAGGTAGGTTTGACTCTTGAACAATATATAGCAAAGGATATGATACACCCACTAGTGCTCATCCACTAGGGGCCACATCCATAGGGATGCCATAGACCCGACCCGAGTCACTTCATTACACAGATGAGCTAGGTCCTCACACGTGCGCTTATGCTCATCCATAGTCACGTCTGCTCTACAGATCTGCTTTCCCACTGCCACCGACATGAGAATCATTTGGAGTCTTCACATCAACTCTGCTACTGTTCATAGGAGGCCATCACATCATCTTCATTCTTATTCTCATGATGATGTGCCCAATGCTTTTTGGGATTTCCCTAACTCAATAGATCGCTCTTACATCGGATAATCATCTGGAGTTCTTCTCTCTCATGTCATGGAGGAGGCCATATACATTCCTATACCCTGTCCCAGGATGGAACCACGAACCCTTTGTTTAGGGGCTTTCTCTCAGGTTTGTAAGCTAAGAGTAAGACTTCACATGTCTTCTATATTCCACATCTCATAGGTTTGTAAGCTGGAGGATGTCTCCGATCGCTGCATTCATTAACAAGACCCAGGGTTCAATGCTTAACAACGCACCAACAAAACCCCGACTACCGACCCTTTCGACAACACCTTCGAAGAAGGCGAAGTCTCACCCGAGGTTGAAGGAGGGGGGTTACAGGACACAGGTGCCTGTAACCAGGCTGGGACACGATTATGTGATAAGAGCACTTCGTAGAATATTCTATTAACACTTAGGAAGTGAACATGCATCATTTTATTAACCTCATTAACACCGCAGGGCATAATCAAAGACATATACGCGCAGTAACAAAAAGTGATTATGCACCTTGAGCACTTAGCACTGTGAGTTAATTCTAGCATTCATTTACCCTTTAACATAAGTAAAGTACTAAAGCAATGAAATATATATTCATTACACATCATAATCAAATCACTAAGCAAATGCATAACAAAAATGGCACTGCACAAAGAAAACCATGAGACACCAGAGATATGTGGTTCACCCTAGGGCGAGGCTATGTCCACAAACCGCTTCGCCTTTTTGTTATTTGCCAAAATCTTACATCCAATAACTCCTGTGCACTAAGCCACATAGTCGAACTTCGCACAAGACATGAGATCTGTGCACTAAGCACTAGATCCTCCTTCTTTACCTTCTAGAAATAGGTCAAATGCATAGAGCCAAAATCTCTTATTACGACACTTAGCACTTGCTCCACATTGAGCATCACAAGCACTAAGCACAATCTACAAAATCACAGTCGAGCACAAAGCCTCGACCACATACATTCCTTCACACATAGAGCTACTGCTTCTACAATACATTCCTCTTTATTTATACTTTACAAAATCTTACAATAAGGCTTAAACATGGGGAAAACCCATGGGCTGACATCCCATAAACCCGTTACAAAACCCAGAGGACCCCTTACTGGGTCCACACAACCCTCAAAATAGGTGAGATCTACGATCTCAACTCCGCCTGGGCGCTCCTACTTTGACCAACATGTCGAAGTCCAAACGTGGGCCAAAACCTCCAAAACTGACCAAAGTTTCCCCAAAACTTAGTCGAGGGCCAACACGCCCCTAACACTCACTATGACTCGTCCTGAGTCAATCAGGTCTGGACAATGCTGCTTCAAAAGCCTTGAGCTTAACTCGAGTTGCCTCGACTTGCTGCCTCGCCTGAGCCTCCTGCTCAACAAACTCCTAGACTGTCTGCTCTGTAACATGCCCTTCCAGGCGCTGTTCTACTGCTACAACTACTTGATCTAACTGTGAACCCTGGCCATCGATCTCCTCGAACACCTTGCAAGCTTCGTCCTGCATAGGTTGTAACTTATGTGTTACTTCCATCACCTTACCCTGGAGGGCGATGATCTACTGTTGTACGGTGTGCTACTCCTGGGATCTCTTCATCCTTTCCACTGGTGTGAGCAGCTTCATCTGCACCTGCAATGAAAATGCTTGCTGCTGTGCCTCCTATAACTAAGCCTCTAGCTTCTTTAACTATGGATCCTTGACGAGGCATTCATATGTCTAGGCGCTTCTGTCACTCAATTGTTTACATGCTGAGGCGAGGGGTTTTATACTTGCTACTGTGTTTTTGGAGGACTCCTCCCTCTGGTCACGCACCTCCTGCGGGGTGCTCGACACTGTTCGGGCCTCCAGTTCAACTATCCTAGCCTGAAACTGTTGGAGGGTCTCTGTGAGCTTCGCTACTTGAGATTTGACATGCTCTTGTTCCTCCTGTACCAAGCCTGGCACAAAGTGACATGCTTTTCTTACTGCTTCTTTGACCACGGCCTGCTCTGCGAGCAACTACTCTTTTTCCTTTTGTAGCTAGGCTTCGCCAACTTTCTTTTCCTCCCAAAGCTTCGCCTGAAGCTCTGCTTTCTCTCTTTCATAGGAAATACACTGTCATACGCTGCTCGTAACTGTACTAGGACTTCGTCTTTATCCTTTTGCAAGGCTTCTCTAGCCTTCTCCTTGTCTTTCTGAGATCTCTAGAACCGAGCTTCTGTTGCATTAGCAAGCCTTCTTATCTGGGCTGCTCTTTCATCGGTCATTTCTCTCTGTTCCCTTCTGTATGCCTTCAAGCCTGCCTCCAATACTTTGATATGTTCTGGAGGTATTCTTTTAAGGTTAACCTCAACATCCAAGTTGGGGCTAGCCTGTAGTGCCGTGGGGGTGGGAAACTTTATGCTATACCGGGGGAGGACGATCCAAATCCCTAGTCCACCCCACAGAGTTGGTTCCTCCCCCAAGTTTGCGGTCTATGATGAGGAGGGCACAGACGACGCAATAGGAATTGCTCGGACCAAGCGAATAACCTGCTACACTTCCTTCAACTCCCTCTCAATCCTTTCATACAACTCCACCTATTTCTCTTCGTATCTCCACAACATGTCTTTAGAGGCATCTTCCATAGCTTTGCGGACCAGACTAATGTCGTCATCAGTGAGAGTGGCTTCCAACTGTGGCTTATTGGCACACATTTTCTTCCTTGTTGAAGGTTTCTTCAGAGTAACTTTCCTCTTTTTTGGGGTCACTGTCACAACAGGGGGATCTTCAGGTGGTGGGGTGCTAGCTGTAGCTTCGCCTCCTCCTTGATCTTCTTCTCCTTCATCTCCTCCTCCCTATCCTTCTACTTCATCTTCTCCTCCTCTCAGCGAGTTAGATCTGCTATCTCTAGAGGTTTCCTCTTCTTCCTCTTCATCACTCTCTATGTCCTAGAATTCAACCTGCTCTTTGTGTTTCCTCTGCTTCTTCGTCCCACTGGGCTATCCAACATGTTCAACTCGCATAAGCATTGAGCTTCCTATAGTATCAATGTCAGATAACTCTGTATCGACGACGAGTACAAGAAATGATTTTGGCCAATCCTTTATAATCTGTTCCATATCTGCATCCATGAGCTTATAATATGGATGGAATCTTTCCTGGTGCTCATCTCTTCGCACGACGATGTAAATGAAGTGGGGATCAACGTGAAACTTCGCTATGGGCCAGTACTGATGCAGGGTACACGGTGTCATACGAGGGGATGCTTCAATGGAAACTTTCAACTGATGATAATATCTGTGAAACATGGCATTAGATTGCCACTGCTTCGTCATGTCATTGGTATACCACAGGGTGGAAAAATGAGCGACCATGGGCTCTGTAGGTTCAATATCTGGGAAAGTATCCCCTTTAGGCATCTGCCAAGCCACAAATGCAATCAGGATGATCAACCAACTTTAGTGAAACTCATATCCTAAGTCCTAGGCTTTGCAATAATCTTTTTCTAACTCGTTGACGAGGTAGTTCGCCCAGTTCATCTGCAGGCCCTCCACACACTTTCCTGCAAGGTCCACCACGAACCCGATGACCTGTGTGGGGCAGTTCTTCCTCACTAGCTTTCCAGCTAAGAGTTGAAAAGCAAGGCACACTAAACCATCCTATATGGAGGCTACCTTGTAACCTCACTTCCCCTTTTCTACCTCTTCATAGGCTTCTTTGATGCGTTGTGCTAAAGAACGGTTTAAGGTCTTCCCTGGGTAGAACTGCTGTGGGTTAGGACCCTTCATACTTAAACCTGTGATCCGGTAGATCAACGCTGGATGCACAATAATTCTTCTGTCAAGCCATAGATATCTGCCATGATAGCATAAAAGAAGGTGTTTAATGCAAGCGTTAACCTTCTGGTGGCGACCAAAATGTAGAATCTTCATTACGTTTAATATGGTTGACTACGCCAATTCCTTGATCCATGACTGCGGGATGAGGTGAGGTTTCCTTCCGATTGTCTTCATTAAATAACTGCGAGGAGCTAGCATGGCGTAGTTCCTCCAGTCTCCTAAGTTGAAGTCATTATGCTTCAACAATGGTATCTGTCCTAACTGACTCCCTACTATGCAAATTCCTTTCAGAGTGTACATAGTGAACACGGAGTACTCGAAATCATGAGGGATACGATCATGGTTAACGACACCAGCTAGAGGCGAAATATACTCAGGCAGGATCGATGGGATCTGCTTCGCGTTAACCCGATCATTGCGGTGCTTGCTTCTTTGTTCAGTTACAAGGTTGATGCGGGCAGAACGACGTCCGGTCGAAGTGGAAGCCTGTAGTCCCCTAGTCGACAACACTTGAATACCTTCAGATACAGGTTTGTTGGCCACGAGTTTCCTAACAACTTCCTCGATAGACTTCTCAAAGTTGCTGGGTTCGCCTGACATTCTAGTTTTTAACAGACAACAAATAGACAAGCAAACATGCGGGGTATACTTTCAGATAACGACATGCAACACAGTTCGACACTTGGACAATTCTCGACTTAGCTCAGTCAGTCATGGGTAGTAAAAAGTGGTCCCAGTGCTACGATCAATGAGTTAAATGAGCAGGGTGGCGTGACGGATATTCCAACGGACATGAACTAGAGATAAATGCTTCCATTAATGTAAATCTAGCTGTTATGGCGTGGTCTCAACGTCCAAAAGCAGTCTATAAACACGTAAATGTGTTTCCTAACTGTTATGGAGTGTCATTCTAACGGATGGGGCACCTCCAACGATTATATAACTTCGCTAGGGTGAAGTCCAAATCTGCGCAGACCTGTTGTTCCAGCGAGGTTCAAACCCTGTGAACTTTCCTCGTGTGAGGTTCCAATCTGCGAAGTCTTCCATCTAGTTTTCTTAACTTCTTGTAGCTTTTCAAACTTAGCTTTCTTTTTATTTAGCTTCCTTGCCTTCTTTCCTGTTATCTGAGTCTCTTTAACTATTTCTGGAATCCTCTTTCCATTTTTATTCTAATCTTCCCCTAGCGTAGTGGCTTCGCACTGTTGAGGTACCCTCAAAGGTTCTGAAGTTAATATCCCTTTTCTTAACACTTCCTGAGTGGGCACACTTCTCTCTTAGATAGATAGGTCCTTCAAGCCTTCTTGCATTCTTTCAACCTTGATAGCTAATTCTTTTTCTTTCTGTCCCTCCTGCGTTGTTACTTTGCTCTGTTGCTTCGACTTATCCTCTCGTTCTTCTCTTAGTTGGTCTATTTTCCTAGCTATGAGATCCCTTAATTCTTGCCCTTTCTTTTCTGTAGCTTCTTCCTCTGCTTTCCTTCTAATATGATCCTTCTCAATCCAAGTCTTACCTAACAAAAGTGGGAAAGGGGCGCTGTCCTCAACAAACCTAATGACCTCAAATTCTTCTTCAGTCGATGTTCCATGAACAATAATAGGTACAATAGTTACTCTTCCACATAAAGTTATCATCTTGTGCTTAAACAATGTTGAAATAATGTAACTGCAAAGAGTATTCTTATTCTTATTGTTATTTTATTCATAGGATTAATCCCCATTGTGGATTAATAATGTCGGTAATTGTATTAGGACCAAATCCCCTTTTGCGGATTGGTCAACGAACAATTGTAATAGGCAGAATAAGAAGTCGGCCCCAACAGTTATTATTGAGACCCATAATTAAATTAAAGGTGGGTTTACCCACCCAGAGTGAGAGGTCGGCCCTGCCAGTGAAGACCCTTCACACGTGCCAGTCTTGTATATATAGAGAGGCTAGCACCTCACTTTAACACACAACACACTTGGTCATTCTTAAGAGGCAAGCTGCAACTTACCAGTGAGAGAGAAGGAAAAGTGCGACACATCTTTTGGAGAGGACTATCTGTATTGGTTTGAGTTATCTCTTGAACATTGTATTAGCAATTTATGATAAGGAAGTTTTTGCTGGGTTTTCTTCCCCTAAAGGGTTTCCCAGGATAAATGTTGTGTCTCTTGTGAATGTGTATTTCTCAATGATCTTGTTCTTATGTTGCTCTTATCTATTGAAATGCAAAGAACTATAATAATGGCATAAACATTAACATGGTATCAGAGCCAACCTGAAGGAAACATATTTTGCAAGAGAAAAACGTCACTGTTGAAGTACTTGCAAATTAGGGTTTTGCAAAAGTGAATATTTTCATCCAAAAAACCACCTAGAAAGTTGCACCCTCCCCCAAGGATCATTTTGGCACTTAGAGCTCACCTTTTCAGTGGATGGATCTCCCGGAAAGTGAAACCCTAGTTTCACAAAAGTACCAGAAGTACCAGAAGTACCAGAAGCACCAGTCTAGAAATTCACAGATCAAATTTGACGGGGTAAAAGTTGGATTTTCTCAGATCCAAGTACACCAGGCTACTCACCTCAACCAAGCGCACCTCCTAGTAAGGTCAAAAATTGATTTTAAGCATTTTCATTTTTGGTCATTTTTCATAGCCTCAAGTACAAGATGTCTGCAAGCACAAAGCTTGTTGAGAAACTATAAGGCATAGACAACTTCCGTGCCTAGAAGTATAGGATCGGTCTGATCCTTGCAGAGAATGACCTAGCAAGATTCATCAAAGAAGAAGTGGAGGAACCTGAAGATGTCGTAGAGAAAGAAAAGCATCAGAAGGACTCAATCGGGGCTCAAAGAATCATTGCAGATTCAATCAAAGACCACCTGATCCCATATGTATCATCCAAGAAAACTCTGAAGGAAATGTTTGACTCTCTAAGCAAACTATATGAAGGAAAGAACAACAATCAAAAGATGAATCTAAGATCTCAATTGAAGAATACCAAGATGCAGAAAGGAGAAATGATTTAAGAATATTTCTCCCGAATCTCAGAAATAAAAGAACAGTTAAAAGCGATTGGAGACACCATCGATGAAGACGAATTCGTAATAACGACCCTAAATGGTCTCACAAGACCTTGGGATGCCTTCATCCAGTCCGTATGTGCCAGAAAGGAGAAACTACAG
>ML792276.1:21212-49230 GCA_009831015.1 Picea engelmannii | reverse complement strand
AAATAAAAGGATAAGAAACATTAAATAAATGGGACAAGACATTAAATAAGAGGATAAGGTAATGAATGTAGGGATAAGGAATTTAATGAAAGGAAGAGTCGGTGAAAGGGGATATGAGGGGGAGAGCCTTACGGGGAAGGGAGTCATTCTTTTGGGAGGAGGATTTTTGATTTTGGAGGAGGAAGCATTTTGGAGGGGGACGGAAGCACTGGTTGGATGGCTTGTTTTTGTTTTTTTCTGGTTCTGTGGGAGAGTTTTTCAGACTGTGAGTATCATTGCAGGGGGCACCGGGTTGCTCGGGGTTTTGGGCACGAGGGCCAGGATTCCTTTCGTTTTCCTGGAGCTAGGGAGCCAGACAGGCTGCTCCTAGCTGGCTGGATGGATAGTCGGTTTGGGCAGTGTTGGTCAGTTCATCGGGCTAGGCAAGACAACAGCAAGGCAACAAGGAAGGGACAACCATATCGATGGGAATTAGCATCAGAAACAGGTATTTATATGTGATTTGTTGAGTTATTTCCATGTTGTAGATAGATTTTAACTTATGCAGAATATTTATGCTTTTGAAGTGAATGAATAAGTTACGTAAGGCAATCATATGTTAATTGAATTAAAATGTTGTATTTAATTAAGCTGGGTCACTACATCTTGCCTTTTTATTATTCGCCAAAATCTTACATCCAGACACTCATGTGCACTAAGCCACAGAGTCGAACTTCACACAAGACATGAGATTTGCGCACTAAGCATTAGATTCTCCTTCTTTACCTTCCAGAAATAGGTCAAATGCACAGATCCAAAATCTCTTATCAGGACACTTATCACCTGCTCCACACTGAGCATCACAAGCGCTAAACACAGTCTACAAAATCACAGGCGAGCACAAAGCCTCGACCACATACATTCCTTCACACACAAAGCTACTGCTTCTACAATACATTCCTCTTTATTTATACTTTACAATCTTACAATAAGACCTAAAGATGGGGAAAACCCATGGGACGACATCCCATAAACCCATTACAAAACCCAAAGGACCCCTTATTGGGTCCACACAACCCTCAAAATAGGTGAGATCCACGATCTCAGCTCCGCTTGGGCGCTCCTACTTTGACCAACATGGGCCAAAACCTCCAAAACTAACCAAAGTTTCCCCAAAACTTGGTCGAGGGCCAATACATATATCTAAAATTTAAATGCCCAAATCTTTTGTGCCATATCCTACTACTTTCATCAACATGGGTAAGCAATAATGCATAATTTGGTTCAATAAATTAAGAAAATGTGTAGAGTCTGGATTGATGATTTACCTCACCGGTAGAAACCCTGAAATTGGTTTGCAAGTCATAGATATCCACTGCATCAGGTGTGAATATGACTCTCTTTCCGGTGCCAGAGTTTGTCATATGATACATGGAGAGAATATTGATAGAAAGTTTGGGAACGTGTAGCACATTCTCGAAGCTTCCGTTTGTGAGTTCAATTCTTCCTTTGTCGGTGACCTCGACTGGAGAGTTACCCCCCATTAGAATAGGAGGACCTTTGCATGCATCCAATGAAGAGTAGACTTATTTTGTGGCCTCCATGTGGTGTGATGCACTTGAATCTATGATCCAAGAATCAAGAGAGGAGTTGATGGAAAACAAAGCATGGATAGAATTGACTTTCTTGGGATTCTGATCTTCTGGCTTCTTATTCTTGGCACCCTCGGGGATGCGATCTCCAAGTTTGTTTTGTTGAAGTATTTGGGCCATTTGATCTATCTATTTCTACATACATGCAGATTCTGGATGGAATCCTTTATGATAGTAAGTGCATTTATCCCATTTTCTTCCCTTTCCACCTTTGGATCCAGAGGCATCGTTGAAGGGTTTTGAGTACCCTTCCTTCTTTGGATTTGCACATGGTTTCCTTTTGTCTTTGTCTTTAGATGTTTTATTTTGATGACCGCTACCATCATGCACAATAAGTGCATGCACCTTTGGGCCTTTGATTTTTCCCATGTTGATAAGCTTGTTCCGCTCTTGTGTCAAAGATTCAATAAAGACCTCAAGAGAGGGAATCTTCCAGGTGGCTCCAGAGGCGAGCCTAATTGAATGAAATGTGGATACAAACACTGAGTATTTTGGACCAAGTTTGGAGAGAATGGTGAGAACCATTTGTTTCTCCTCCTTAGATTTATCAACCCTGCAAGCCTTGAATTGTGACAACAAATCCTTATATTTGGTAAAGAAATCTAGGAGATTGTCGAAGGTTTTTGGATCCAAAGTGAGCAGTTCCACCTCAAGCATGTGTCCCCTCATATTGTCCTGTTTTCCAAAAATGCCTTCCATGGTGGTCTAGGATTCATTGGGGGTTTTACAGAACGATATGTCAAATAGGATTTCAGGAGAAATGAGACTGCAAATAGTTCCAAACGCTTCATCTATTCGATTCAGATACTTGGATTTTTCTATCGCTGATGTGGGTTCAGTCTCTGTGTCCATGGTTAACCTGTATAATCCTCTGCCTTGAAGATGCACTATCATCTTCTCTTTCCATGCAAATGAATTTTACGGTGTAAGAATGAATTCTTTTGGAAATTCCATTTTTTCGCTGTCTTCAATCTTCGGTACCTGCAAAAATAATCCAGTGTGTCTTTTTCCTAGCAATTTGTCAACTCTAATACCATGTAAATGTGTTGAAATTTACATAGAATAGATCTAGCTATCAAATGACATACACAATTTGCATAGAAAATATGAGAAAAAGAGAAGTAAAAGAAAAATAATGGAAGAATTATCATTAACCAAATGAATGAATGATAATTTACGCATGATATACTCTGTATAACTCAACTAATGCACACTGTAGGAGAATCCAATGGACCATAGTGGTGGTCTAGAGTGATATGGACACACACCAAAAGTTATGGGAGTAAACTGCCACCTAGTCTAGTCTCTCAGGAAGTTACGAGAGTGAACTGCCACCTAGTATGAGTTAACTAGTCTCTTAGTCTTCAGTTAACTGACTGAAACAAAGTGAAGTGAGGAGGAGATCAGGGAATCATGAGTAATGCACTAGTCTAGTGATAATCCCAAGGACAATGTGCATTAGTTGGTGATGATCCCAATGCTGCATGGTAATGATCCCAATGTGGCATCTAGACTCCACTCAACTGATCAAACTTAAGTATGAACTGAAGAGAATATTCTCCTAGAGGAATATTCTCCCTAAATTATAGGAGACTAAATAATGACTAATAAACATAGGTAAAACCTTAGAAAAAAGAAATCCTAGGTGTGTGTGAAGTATCTCCAACACTTTTGGGATAGATACATGATTTTTATCATTGGGACTTTCAGAAGCATCATTTGAATCATCGAAAAAATTAGCTACATCTTTGTCATTTTCAAAAACTTGCAGGGAATCTTGATTGTTAGGTACCGAGGGCTAAAAATTCTCTTAACACGAAATGTTTTTTGATTATGGGAATAATTTGGATTGAATAAGGATGCAACAACTGCCAGTGAGTCATCCTTCTGATTTTTTTCTCTAGGGATGAAAGAGATATTGAATGAATTGAAAGAATCCCTAAGTTCAATTGCTCTTTTCTCATAATGCATTGGCGTAAAATTGGAGACAGAGGTTCTCAAAGGTTACCAACAAAGATACCGTTGTAGTCTAGGAGAATTGGCATATTCAACCCTCTGCAAGGGAAGGAGGTCTCACCCGAAGTGCAACTGAGACTTGTGTGTGGTGAAGTGAGTCAGGGCGGATGCACCATCAGGTCTGACGTGGCATAATGTAAATTCACACTTAAATAGACAAGGAATTGTGGCAAAAAGAATCTAAAACAACATGGACACCAAATAAACTAATTCACTCAGCATAAAGACAAATCCATGCACCAAAGATACTTGTAGATACTAACTGGGTACCAAATACACATAACTGGAATAATTGCGCACCATAGAGACTAAAGATTCATATAGATCATAATTAAATTTTAGAGCCCAAATGATCTCTTATATTATCAGTATATCAGAATTCATGATCCTATGAGTACATCCTTCTTGCAATAACTTATACATCACACTCCATTTTATAATACCCAATACAAACTCTATAGCTACTGCGCAAGCACGATTATTCCCGCAAAATCCATTACACCAGCTTGTCACACCAGAGTCAATAACAACAATGGTGATAACTTGATAACCAAGGAAGAAAAACAAAAATACTAGCAACAACAATCTAACAGTGCACAATATGACCAACAACCAACCATTTCCCATTACATGATATTCCCATATTTCTAGTTTTCCCTCGAGTGCTTCTTGACTTCTTGATTTCGCTATTGTATTTTCTTGATTCTGTGGAACACTTCTTTTTCTTGCTTTCTCTTTGCATGCGCTCAAAGCTCATGGATCTTTCCATTTTCTTGTCCAACGAGCGCATGATCTGTTTTCACTGCTGGCACACTTGCAGTTAAATTTTCGCTCATCCTAGCTATTTTCTGGCGCTTCTTACCCTTCGTTGTGTTAGGATATTTAGACACTTAAGAGTTAGTTAAGATCTACTTGGTATAATGTGTCGTTAGGTAAAAGTGTGTTTCTTTAGTATGCACTAGTATGCATTTGTAGTTAGAAAATTCGATGGTCACGATATTTTCCCGACATAGAGTGATCCGACGATTCATATTCTCCTCGATCTTAACGACCATTGATCCGTGGCTTAGCACCCGATTGGTCCATGATCTCTATTTAAAGAGCATGGAGGGTCATTTGTCGATGATCAATTGTGAGAAACTCTCTTGTAAAATCTCTCTGTAATCTTTTTCTTTTGCATTAATAAACTACTCCAAGTGGCCGTGTTGGCTAGGGCCGCGAATGTTTCCCCATAGGGGTTTGACCATGTCAAAACATCGATGTGTTGATCTTTGATTTGGTTGTGTGAGTGGTTACCGAAGGTGTTCTTCCTCTGTTGGAATACATGTGTTGTCGAACATGGTATCAGAGCATGTTTGAAGACCCGCTCCTGTTGTAGATCGAGATCGTGAAGCCGAGTTGCCTCATATCCATTTTCTTCCATTTCCATACATTTTTGGGCTGATAGGACTATTCCATTGTGTCTGGAGCGTTCGTTTCAGTTAGGAACACTTTTTGTTTCACTCGAAAAGGTTTTTGTTTTCCCAAGATACAATCATTTCAGTCAGATCCAGAGGTATAAACTCTGAATATGCCATTTTAAAATTTTTGCAGAGTATTATTTTGGTTTTATATTATTTGTTTCTAGGTTGCTACTTTTTTAGATCTACGTATTCTCTTTTCCCCGCGCCCTGTGCGATCTCGACAAATCAGAATCATATAGGAAACGATGCATTTTTCGGATAAGCTAACCGAGATTTAACCCTTCTTGTCATCGATAAACAATTTTTTTTTCTTGTGTGAAAATAGTTTTTATTTTAGCACGCTCTCTAAGGCCATCCACCACCACCACCACCAATCCTCTTGCTAAACAATACAATATGTTTTTCTATCCCATTTGGTTAAAACATTCCTTATTAAGTAAGAGGTATTGAGTTCAAGTCTCTCTTTTTGTTACTTTTTTTGAAAAAGTTCATGCTCAATTGTAAAGTGTAAAGTGTATTTCACTTCAAGTATAAAAGTGAATCACTATAAGTAGATTTAATATTTTATTTTAGAGTTATTTATTTTGCATGCAACTTTTCTTTTATAAAGTAACTTCATTTTCAAAGTGATCCCCAGTTATTTTTATAAAAGTGGGTCACTTCATAAAGCAACTTACACCACCACATGGTCATTTGGTTACCGTTTATGCATTTTTTTTAAATGGCATAACTTTCACATACGAAGTCCGTTTTTAGTGCTTTTTTTTTTTTTTAAACTGCCTAATTTTTCGAGATATTTCCATCCAGATCATCAGTTTCAGTTTTTAAATCCATATTATCTACATATTTGATATGGCTTCTTCCAGTAATCTTTTACTTAACAACACCAACTACTTCAAATGGAAATCTCATATGGAGGATTTATTAAGAAGTAAAGACTTGTACCAGATTACTTTGGGAAAGGAAAAAGAACCCACTGATGCTGATAAGAAAGTCAAATGGGCTAATAGGAGTGACGAAGTACGTGAGATAATCGTAATTTCCATCTCTCCTGATTTAAGGTTCCACCTTAAATAAATTGATGATCCCGATGAAGCTTGGGAAAATATTGAATCTGTGTTTGGTAAACACAATATTATTCGAGCACAACAATTAGAAAATCAAGTACTGACCTTAAGTCCAAGTGATTTTTCTTGCATTAGAGACTATCTATCTAAGTTTTAAACACTCATAATTTTATGTGAAGAATGTGAGATAAAGATGGAGGAAGAGCATTGCATCTATATTATTCTCTCTAAGCTAGGTAGTGCATATTCTGTGTTTGTATCCACCTTTTATGCCATGAGAGAGGCTCTAGGGACAACTTATAAAAAACCCACTCTTGATTCCTTTTGTGCTGCTTTGATTAGAGAGGAAGATAAGCTTGTACAACTTGGAGTGATCAACACTGCAGGTACCTCCAACAAAGCCTTAGTTTCCCAACATAAATATAAACCCAAGAATCCCAAGAAGCAACATCCTCGCTTCAACAAAAAGCAACATAAGGGTCCTAAACCCGCTCAGACATCTTCAACTCCTAATGGTGATAAAGGAGCAAAATATAAAAATAAGAAGTCTGACATACATTGCAACTTTTGTGATAAAGATGGTCATGATGAGTCCAAATGTTTCAAGAAGATGGCAACTTTAGAAGTAGCGATGAAGACGCACAACATTAATATCAATTCTACTTCTTCTTCTTCTTCTCATGGACATGCACTTTCTGCTTCTGGTTTCTCCTTCAATACAACTTCTACTTCTTCTGATGAGTGGCTTATTGATTCTGGAGCATCTTATCATATGGCTAAGGATAAAGACACATTTTATGCTCTAAATGAATGTAACACCAAAAAAATATTTGTTGGTGATGATATATCTCTTAGTGTTGTATGATCTGGAACAATTCAAGTAGATAATGGTCATTTCAATGATGTATTATGTGTTCCAAGTCTTTCTTGTAACCTTCTATCAGTATATCAAATCAGTCAATTAGGTGAAGGTAAAACTGTAGAGTTTTCACCTCACCAAGTTGTAATCAAGGATCTAAAATATCCTAAGAATGTTCTTTCAACTGAAATTGATGATGATATTATCAGGTTGTAGAAGTTTGACAACTTTGGGTCATCATCTTTTTCATCCGTTTTTTTTACTGATAGCAATGACTTGAACAAACTTTGGCATGAGAGGTTTGGTCATATAAACTATCACTCATTGCAACAACTATGTAATCAATAGATGGTGACTGGTCTTCCTTCTTTTTCATGCAGATATGGTGTTTGTGCTAGTTATGTTCTCGACAAACATCATTGGGACAATTTTGACAAATGTGCCTCTTGGCACACCTCGAGCCCTTTGTAGTTTGTTCACAATGATTTGTGTGTTCCACTTTCTTCTCCTTCTCTTTATGGGTGCAAGTATTTCTTAACTTTCATTGATGAATTTTCCAGATGTACTTGGGTTTACTTCTTAAAAATTAAGAGCAAAGTTTTTGACAAGTTTTTGGCCTTCAAGGTCCTTGTAGAAAAGCAATCTGGACATCAAATTCAAAAGTTAAGAACAAATAATGGAGGTGAATATGTGAACAATAATTTTACAAGTTATTGCACTACATAGGACATCCAAATGCAACACACTGTTAGATATACACCACAACAAAATGGTGTTGCTGAGAGAAAGAACCGCACATTAAAAGAAATGGCTAATTGTATGATCCAATATAAGGGATTAAGTCTAAAGCATTGGGAGAAAGCAATCAACTATGAAAATTACATAGTAAATCGCACTCCCACAAAGGCTCTTAAAAATATAACACTGGAAGAAGCTTGGACTAAAATTAAACTAGATGTAAGTCACTTCTATGTATTTGGCAGTATATCATGCGCTCGCATTCCTGATGAGAAAAAGAAAACATTGCAGCCTAAACGTGAGAAGTGTATATTTGTTGGTTATTCTGAATATGTCAAAGGTTATATACTTCTTCAACCATATTGTAATGAAATTATTATTAGAAGATATGTTAAATTTGATGAAAATCTCTTGGCTTGCGAGCCTAATTCGACGATTGTGCCTTCTTCTGTTCCTATTATGGTTTCTTCTTCAGATGATGATAGTGAGGATGCAAATCCACCTCCGCTTGCTCACCTTCCTCCAGATGAGTCCTTTGAACCTGAATCAACATGAGCTCCACCGCTTCCTAGATGGGTCCGTTCAACACGAGAAGCAACTGGTGATCTTGTCGGTGATCCTTCATATCAATGTCAGACACGTTCACAGTTCCAATAAGCCTCTTCTCTTTTGGCTCAAGTTTCAGAGACTCATGATCCAGATACATTTGCAGAAGCTATAGGTCATCCAAATTGGGATACAACAATGAATGACAAGTATCGTTCTTTAATGGAAAATGATACTTGCGATATTGTACCTATTCCAAAAGGAAGAAAACTTGTCAGATGTTAATGGATCTATAGAACTAAGTATGCATAAGATGGAAGTGTTGAAAGACACAAGGCTCAATTAGTTTCCAAAGGATTTTCCCAAGTTGAAGGAATTGACTATAATGAAACCTTTGCCTCTATAGCCAAAATGAATTCCATCTTCCTTGTTCTTGCCCTTGCTGCCTCACATAAATGGGAGGTCCATCAGATGGATGTTAAATCCGCCTTCTTAGATTGAGATTTGCAAGAAGAAATCTACATGGAACAACCTCTCGACTATGTCCAGAATGACTCTAGCCTTGTTTGTCACCTTAAGAAATCTATTTATGGTCTTAAGCAAGCTCCCCAAGCTTGGTATGCCAAAATGGACAACTTTCTTATTGACATTGGATTCTCTAGATGCCATTCTGATCCTAATGTCTAAACCAAGAAAGTAGGAAGCCATCTCATCATCCTTGTCCTTTATGTTGATAACCTTATCCTTACTAGTAGTGACTCAAAACTCTTAAACCATGTGAAAACCAACCTTAAGAATAAATTTGAAATGACAGACTTAGGATTTTTGCACTATTTCCTTGGCCTCCAAGTTTTGAAAACCAATGAAGGAATTTTTATTTCCTAGTCTAAGTATGCTTATGATCTTCTTCGTCGCTTTCACATGGACGATTGTAAACCAACCCCTTCTCCCTTCCAGGTTGGAGTCAATCTTACTACCACCTTTACTTCTCCCTAAGTTGATGCCACTCTGTACCGTCAGTTAGTTGGCAGTCTCTTATACTTGACTCATACCCGTCGTGATCTTTCCTTTGTTGTTGGTCTTGTTGCCCGGTATATGCAAACACCCAATGAAAGCCATTGGAAAGCAACTAAAATGATACTTCGCTATGTCCGTGGTACAGTTAAGGGGGGGCTCCTTTATTGGTTGGTTTCACTGATTCAGATTGGGCTGATGACCCTGATAATCATAATTCTACTGCATGTTATGTTTTCATCCTTGGATCATGACCTGACACTTGGCCCTGTAAGAAACAATAGGCTATTGCACTTTCTTCAGCAGAAGTAGAGTACCGAGCAACGATAAATGCAATTCAGGAAGCCTTGTGGCTTCAACAGATCTTTTCAGAGTTTGGATTCCAGCAACAACATCCGACCAGCCTTTGGTGTGACAATTAGAGTGCCATCAAACTCGCCAAAGACCCAGTTCAACATCAGCACAACAAACACATCGAAATACACACACACTTCATCAGAAAGATCATTCATGATCAAGTTATTGAAGTTCTCTTTTGCCCTACAAAAGATCAAGTTGCAGACATTTTCACAAAGTCTCTTACATAAGCGAATTTTTCCAAACTTCGATCCATGTTCGGAGTTCAAGAAGTTGTCATTAAGGGAGGATAGGCTCTAATGCCTCCTTCTTTCTCCTATTGTGTCACTATTGTAAATCCTTCAATCCTATCCCAAGTTGTTCTTAAGGGGGGATGTTAGGAAATTTAGACAATTAGGAGTTAGTTAAGATCTACTTTGTCTAATGTGTTGTTAGGTAAAAGTGTGTTTCTTTAGTATGCACTAGTATGCATTTGTAGTTAGGAAATCCAACGATCATGATATGTTCCGGACATAGAGTGATCCAACGATTCATATTACCCTCGATCTTAACAAAAATTGATCCATGGCTTAACACCCGATTGGTCCATGATCTCTATTTAAAGATCATGGAGGGTCATTTGCCGATGATCGATTGTGAGAAACTCTCTTGTAAAATCTCTATGTAATCTTTTTCTTTTGCATTAATAAACTTCTCCAAGTGGTCGCGTTGGCTGGGGCCGTGGATGTTTTCCCATAGGGGTTTTACCACGTCAAAACATCGATGTGTTGATCTTTGATATGGTTGTGTGAGTGGTTATTGAAGGTGTTTGTCCTCTGTTGGAATACCTGTGTTGTCGAACACGCTGGGCTATTGCACTTTCTCGCAAAAATTTGTCCTTTCCGCAAAATCAGGTTCTCTTAAAAATGGAGGGCCCAACAGGCTTCGAACACAACCTTTGACTCATCCCAAGTCAACCTGCTGACTCGTTACCTTGATCTTCCACAAATGGAGGGCCCAAATCCAGTACAATGGCGAGATACTACTCATGAAAATGGTCATAGTGCTCCATTCGGTCCTGCCATTTCCTTGCCAAAATTGAGGTGCCTGCAACAAATTCCTAACCGACAGTCACATCGGGATCCTCTGATTGAGTAGCCGATAGAGTAATCCATTTGGTATCGGAAATGGAGTTAAGCTATTTCATTTGGACATACTTAACCTGCATGGTAGGTCAGAAGTTTCGAAGTTCCTTCTTGGCATCTTGAGTAGACTCATCCAACACGTCAAGTCTTTCATCTGAAACCTGGAATTCAACAAACTTGGAAGCCTGCTCCATTGGGTCAGTGATGGCCTGGGTTTCCACATTCATCTTGTTAATATGAGTGCCCAAGTATTCAATAGGATGACTGTAGCATTCTAGCAAGTTGACCCAGTCATTGACCATATCAAAGAACCGACGACACTCCTTTGCCCGAGCATGAATAAAGAATCTGGTGATGTTTCCCTCCACAACTATCTGTGTAATCTTCTGTAGCATCTGTTGGGGCTGATCCTTTTCCTTTAATTTGATCGCAGCTAACTCCTGTTGCAGGGTATCAGTCTTTGTATCCAGATGTGACCAGGCACCAACAATGAGCTCAAATCGCTACAAAGGCGCAGCTTGAGGGATGTCTTCCAGAAGCACATGAACAACCTGTCAAAAAGAGGGTTAGACTTGAGAAAATTTATCTCACATAGATGTAATAGTGGATTTAGTTTGCACATGCAATCCATGATCAAATTCTTTAGAATAAGTGAGGTGACATATTGAAATTGTTGTGTTTTTTGTTGGAGCTCCTCGTTTGTTCACTGAACTGCAATGATTCCCTATTCTAGTTGATCGGTGGAAGCCCTCATGAAGGTCAATAGATGTGTTGTAGTCCAAGCATCGATCTCTCCACTAGTATATGGTGGAGGCATAAGCAATCATGATGTAAGTGGCTGGCCACCGGAAACAAAGTGTTCTGACATGCTATGGGTCCCAATGCTATCAGGACTAACTGACATAGCGTAGAGGCTATGGGAAAATTTGTCTTGGACTTCCTGGGGCAGCATGTTGATCACGTTGGCATGTTCCAGATAGAGTTCTGGGATGGCACAACAATGTTGGGGATTGTGCAAAATGGGTACCACCTGGTCCTTTACAAAACTCATGTTGTGCATAGACTGAGTGTCCTTTGGTATATCCATAACATCATTCTATGGATCTTGACCCAGTGGGTCTTGGACTTCTGGCTCTGTTTAGGATTGTGAGTGGGGTTGTGTTTCAGGTGGGGTATCTAATGGGGTTGGAACCTTTGGATACTAGGGAAAATCAGACGACTTAGGAACTTCAGTTGTAGTAAACGAAATGAAGGGGCCACTAGGTTGGGTTGCAACAACATTGACATGAGACTGAGTAGTCGACGGAGGAACATCTGATGGAGT
The DNA here is from genome assembly GCA_009831015.1 of Picea engelmannii. Lineage (NCBI taxonomy): Eukaryota > Viridiplantae > Streptophyta > Pinopsida > Pinales > Pinaceae > Picea > Picea engelmannii. The sequence continues at coordinate 37,091 of ML792276.1, read as the reverse complement.
TTCCGTGGATGAGCCAAGGGGTTGAATGATAGAGACCTCAACTAGAGGGGTGACCTTGGGCGTAATGGGGGGGTCATCAACAATGAGAATGGGGACAAAGGATAGAGTGGGTGGGGCGATAGGAGTTGGAAGTGGTCGGGAGGAAATGGGAATAACATTAGTGACAATGGTCCTGGTGGTGTATTTGGAAGGAGAATTAGTGCATTTCTTCTTAGGATAAAATGCAACAACAACAACCTCACACAAGTCCTTACCTGAAATAGTGGCGTCATCTGGGATATTGAGAAATGGCGGTGGCCTAAGCTAGGGAAAAACCTCTTCTTTTGCTTCTTCATCCGAATTTGATGGCGAGAGTGGTCGTTTTTGAGAAGTGACAATGCTGGAACCTGGAATGTGTATTGATGTTGGGGCCTCTCACCATGATATGGTAGGGAAGTGATAGGAGACTCTGAAGCACTTCTACTCTTTTAGGACTCCATGCTAGGATCATACCTCTTTTTCAAGTGCTTTCTCTGTGAAGTAGTACAAAAGTGGAGGGGTATGGAATTCATCATCTGTTGTACCAAGAGATTACATGAAGGTGTTTTCCTAGTTCATGGAAAACCATATCTTGTTGGTATGGATATTTAGTAGCTCCTAGGGAATGCACAGACGTTGGGTAACATTGACGAGGTCATTAAACCACTGCAGAAAGGAAACATTATTGAAGGAGGAATTGGTATCATCGATCCAGGCCTACCAAGGCTCAAACCTCATCTCTAGTTGCGTATCTATAGTCACCGCAAGGTCCCTTCCCACTTGTGGAGAGTGCCACTAAAAGGTACCCAAAAATGAAATATTTGTCCTTCTCATGCACATCTGCACAGGCTTGGAACAATTCGGCTCACAGGTAGTGATACCAGCTCATGATGGCTCCTTACACACATAAATCCCCCACTGAGAGTGCATCCAATGTGTATTCCCCTCGTGTGTAGGTCCTCATAACATTGTACGCAATCAAGTAGCATGCACAACAAACTGGTTCAGGTAGAATGGGCTCAAGCCCGACACCTCAACCACCTCATCTATTATTAAACTTGTCATAGAGAGTAGGATCTCCCTTCTTCTTACCACACTTTCTAGACCCTTGGAACCCATTGGTGACATCATCACCCTCCATTGATAGACCTATGAGCTGATGGATATATTCCACGTGAATAAGATATTCTTGGTCTAACCACATGGAACCGTTGTGGATGTGATTGATGAGGAACTTGGTACAACACCCAACCTCGCATGTGGTCCCAAACACTAGTAAGTCTTGTAAGTTCATAAGTGTGGATTCCTGTAGTGGTACAAAGGGAATATTCCACTCCATACCAACCTCTCCCGAAGGCAGCGAAACATAGTTGGAATAGACCTTGGATTTCATCTGTAGGAACAGGTTAACATCCAAGAAATCGATGTGAACGAGGCGAGTTTGATCGACCTTCCTCTATAAGTCTCCTAGGACAGTAAAACATGGATAAAAAAACTCTGTAGGAACAAAAAGCTTGGGGATGACACCTCGAGCGACGCCTTGGTGACCCATATTTGGAAATTGAAGATAGTAAACAAACATGACAGGGGGTTGAGAGGAGAGGGGTGAGTGGACCGAAGGCTTATTAAGATATAGAGTGAAGTATGAAACTAAGTTGAAGAAATAGAATAAGGGTGAACCGCAAGTTGAATATGAGTTTATAGATAATGTTGGGAGGTGACGGCATGAATTAGTGACAAAGAGAAACCATCACAACGGTAATTCGATATTAACATCGTATATGAAAAGCGAAAAACGATAAAATATATGAGGATATTTGGGTAAGAGCGAGCATGGCTACCGAGTGGACATTGATAGGACATAGTACTTGAAATATTTAACGACCCCACTAGTGGTGAAATAGAAATGTAATGACAGTTGGTGAGATTTAAATGACTTTAACTAGTAATGACGAGACAACTGAGAAAAAGGTACTAACGATCTTAATGAATGACATGGCAGAGATATAGCATGAATTTAAAACTTGAGAGTTAATAAATATGCACATATTTTATTTAGACCTCCCCGACCACAAAGGTGATATCCAGGATGAAAAAAGTGGCAATGACAACTAAACTCTACGACAAGTGACAATTGAACACGTCACCATTTTATTGATAGTAAAATATAAAAAATGAAAAAAATGAAATCCAATCTACTACATTCACTCCCGGTAACATGAGTGTTGTGTAATGCCTCATACCAGGAAGAAATGCAGGGCTTTAGGCATGCATTGTTCACCCATCCTGGATGAAGAATCCCATCGAGTTGCGCGATCCTAACAACACCAGATTCACAGATTTTTGCAACTATAAAAGGTCCCAACCAATGCATTTGTAATTTCCTCAGATGTTTTTGATACTTGTTGTCATATAACAAGACTTGCTCACCCAATGCAAATGATTTGGTTTTAATATTCCTGTCATGCCAAGCCTTTTTTCGAGCTTTCTCCACTGTTTGATGAAAATCTGCTAAAAATTGAGTTTCTTCAAGTTCCATTAGTTAAGCAACCCGTGTTGTGATGGAATCATTGTCTGTCATCTGAGTAGCCTGCACAATGAATAGATTGGGAGTTATAAACTCAGCTGGAACTACTGCTTCTCTTCCATATACCAATTGAAATGGGGCAAACCTGTGTAATTTCTTTGTAGTGGTTTGGTAAGCCCATAACATAACTGAAACTCTCTCATCCCAATCATCATGATTTGCACAACATACTTTAGTTAATCCTGTCTCTAAGATCTTATTGAAGGATTCTACTATTCCATTAGCTTGTGGATGGTATGGACTGCTCTTATGGTATTGAATCAAAAACTCTCTCGTGAGGGTGGACATAGTCTCACTAATAAAGTGGGCAACTTGATCACTAGTTAAATTCCGAGGACAACCAAACGTGGTAATTATGTTCTCAAAAATAAATCCTGTTGCTGTGTCTGTAGAGAAATCTTGAACATCATGTGTTTCTTCCCACTGAGTAAAGTAATTGGTTGCGGTAATAATATATCTTTCATTTGAATGCTTCGTAGGGGGGTTTGTTGGACCGATAAAATCAACAACCCATTTTTCAAAGGCTTGCAGCATGATATACAGGTAACTCATCTCTACATGATGGCCTACCAATTTGCTAATAGACATCACATACCTTAGCATAATCTCTGGCATCCTTGAACATCGTTGGCCACCATAATCCTACTTGTAATATCTTTCGGGTAGTTTCCTTTCTACCTACGTGTCCTCCTGCAACTCCACTGTGACATTCCCACAGAATAACCGATATTTCATGGTCAAGTACACATCGTCTGAGGATACTCTCCAGTCCCAACTTGTCCAATTGACCTGAAACCAGTTGATAGTTTTCTGCACAAACCACAAGGTGTCACTTTTGAGTTGCGAAATAACCTTCAGGGCAAGAACCTATGCTCATAAATAATGCAATGTCAGACAAGTAATCAGGAATAGCCTCAACTTTGAAAAGATATGCATCTGGGATCTGATCATGTACAACTCTACCACTCTCTCTAGAATCTAGTATAGACAAATGATCTAGACCCACATTTAATTTGCTTGTCTTAACAATGAACTCAAAAGAAAACTCCTGAAACAACAATAACCATCTGCAAATTCTCCCTTCTAACACAAGATTATTAACGAGATATTTCAAAGTAGAGTGATCAATAAAGAATTTAAAGTGACTTCCTAGCAAATAATGTATAAACTTTTGCAAAGCATAAACCATTTCCAAACCTTCCCTTTTAGTTGTAGTGTAGTTGCATTCGGCCCAATAAATCTTCTTGTTGGAAAAGTAGATGGGATGATCCAGGTTTCCTTCGCCAGGTTGTGCAAGGATTTCTCCCACCGCAATACTAGAAGCATCAATATGTATGTGAAATTCCACTTGCCAATTTAGATAGATGACGATAGGAGGAATAATTAGCTTTTCTTTGAGGATATTAAAGGCTTGAGTGCATTCTAGTGTCTAGCTAAAAGCCTGAGATTTCGTTAACAACTTCTACAAAGGGGTGGTGATGCTTGCATATTTTCTAATAAACTTGCGATAATATCCAGTGTGACCCAATGGTGATGCAAATGTTTAGCAATTGTAGTTGGAGGCATATTCGATATCACAACAAATTTTGCAAGATCAAGTAGAACTCCTTCCCTACATACAACATGTCCAAGCGGATTCCCAAATGGTACACAAAAAATGCACTTTTTCAGATTAAGGGAAATTTGTAGCTATCCGCAGCAATCAAACATCAGTCATAATAGACCTATGTGCTCCTTTAATAGGTTGTACATAGTCCAATCATCCATACAGACTTCGATAAACCTATGAATGAAGTCGTAGAATGTTGCAATCACTATTCAAGAGAACATCGCTAGGGCATTCTTGAGCCCAAAAGAATAACATTGTAGGAAAATGATCCCCACTTGGTAGTGAATGCGGTATTTCACTTTTCCTCTTATGCAATTATGACCTGGTGATACCCAAAAAAACCATCTATAAAAGAATAATCTTCATTCCCTCCCACTTGATCAAGGACCTCGTCACTGAAAGGAGTGGGAAAAGGGTGATGTACACATGCAACATTCAAGCTCTTGTAATCCACACAGACACATATATCCTTAGTACCCTTCTTTCTCTATATTATGATATGACTTATCCACTCAGCCTCATCCACGAGGAAAATCAACCCAACTGCTAAGATTTTATCAACCTCATTCTTCACCTTCTCTTTGAATCTAGGATTCAAATGGTATGGTCCGTGTTTGACCGGTTTGGAGTTAGGGTTTAGCGCTATATTCATTTCCCCTAAGTCTCTCTTAATTCCTTTGAGTTTTGAAACTATTTTAGTGAATAGATACTCATATTCCTGCAATAGAGCTTATATTTCTGTCATAGTATGTTTGTTCCAATAATCCCCTATAGATGTCATCTTAGGGTGCTCCTCACTCCCTAGGTTTATTTTCCGCAACTTCAAGGGTTTCGAATAGGAACTGCTGACCTCATCCCACATAGTTTCTCTAAAAGCTCTAGTGCCTTCAAATTCTTTAGCCTAAGGTCCTCTAGGTCGTTGAGATCTTCTGGGTCTTTATCAACCTTAATACAAGTCATCGATATTCGTATAGGGGATGGATAAAGGATATGACAAATTAGGTATTCATGTTCGGGACATACTATAGTTGAATGTGTGGGCTTGAATTCATGAGTAAAAAATAGTTTCTTAATTTTTTGTAGCACCAAGGTGAGTTCAGGAGACTTACCCGAAGATGAGAAATCGTGGCAGAACTAGCATTGAAGTACTTCTCAGCAAGCAGTTTGTATTTTGGTCTCATCGTGCACGTACCAAGCGTTGGGAATTTGTCCCAATGGATGAATAAAATAATGTACCCAAAGTTGAGAAGGTAGTTGTGCAACTTCCCATACCTTAATACAATGTGCAACATGCTCCTGTGGATCAAACGACCCATCATACGATTCAAGAGTTAATATTCGATGCTTCATCTTCTGGTCCTTACACAACTGGTTGACTTGCGATGGAAGGATAAATCAATATTGAAGAGTGAGTTTGATCTCATCGCAAGAAGTCAAAGCTTCCTTATACGTGGCCCACCACCTAGTTGGAGACAATTTTAATGCAATATAAATTACTGATATTCTTTGTTCTGCTTCATTTTTTTCTTCCAGATCAACTAGAAATATGCGCAAATCTGAAGTGCCATCATAAACAAGATTTAACTTTGTTTTGATCCACCTAGTTGCTCTGATAATGACACGACGTCTTGACAAGTTTTTGTACCTTCCTTATTGCCAGTTGTTTAAGGCTGCCTCTGAATATTCATTTGCAGACTGAATGCTCCTCCATCTTACCGATCCATCTGTGGTAGGGTTAATATAGTCTGCTTATTTTCCTGTCGTCAGAGTGTAGATATGATCTAGGACATCCTGTTCCATATTTTCCTCAGCTAGATCAGTATATCAAGGACCTTGATATGGGTCTAGAGGTTGGGTTACTTTTATACCATCTGCTTCAAAGGTCATGATTTCCTTCTTGAGATCTATAACATCATAATTATCATATGCTTAGTCAATACCCATTATAGCTAGGTACAGATCCTTCTCCCCCATTATTTCTATGACCTCGAAGTATGATATTGTTTTAACGCCAGCTAAGTGCAGTTCAATGTTTTGAAACTTCCCTACAAGGTAGATACAATACTGATTTGACATTCACAACTAAATAGATGAATAGATGAGATTGGGCTTGCCCATTTCTTCCCAAGTCTTCTTTACTAGTATGTTAACATCAAAAACCAAGTCTAACATAACATCATTAATCTCATAGTCATCAATGTGGGAATTTAGTCTAAATTCTCTTCCAGATATCCACTTTATCCTCTATATTCTCCTTGTATTTCTCTCCAGTAGATTAGCAACAATCGGTTCCTCTAGGCTCCCTTTAGTCTCTAAAGTTCCCCTGAGTGTGTTCTACAACTTCTTAGTGAGTTGTTTGTCATCCAAAATGTATGAAAATAGTTGGAATCATAAATCAATAGTATTTTGTGATTTCCCTGGAAGGTGCTTATGTACAAACATATTTTCCGTGACTCTTGATTGAATATCAAAGCTTGGTTCCACAACTATTGGCATTGTAGGATTAGACATTTGTCAGAACATTTCTACTATGTTCTGGAAGAACTCCTTCTGCCTTATGGGATCATACTTGGCATCCTCCGATATTGCTTTATGAATCTTACTTTGATTAGGATATTAAATATTAAATATCAACACTAGTCCTTGTTCCTCCTTGAGTAATAATGTTAATATCGGGCTCCTTTTCTGCAGTGATGGGTCGAGGATCAAAATTTATTAAATTGGTGCCTCATTTCCTTGTGCGATCTTCCCATTTCACGATCAATTTAGGGAAATCCTCGGTGACATGAGTATTGTTTTTGTAGTGTGCACAACAAGGTCTTCCCATAGTGGAAATCTCTTGCGATATTCCCTTATTCATCACAATTGTAACAATGAACTGGTCCTCTCCCACCAGTCCATCCACCTTGAAATCCTACCCCTCCTTTGCGACCTCCTCCAAACCCTTGATGAGCTTCGTCGACCCTAAATCTAGACCGATCTAATCTGTCTGCAAGAGCATTCAGAGCACAACACTGCTTGGTAGTGTGAGTAGGTGACCCACATAACTCATAGTATATCGTATTCAGAACAAGGGTGTACTTTTGTAGGATTGGACAATTCCTAGGGGGGTGGCCATGACTTCTACAGATTTCATAATACATCCCACTCTAGCCTACTTGAACTTGCCAGATTATAAGTATTAGAAATGAAAGAAACTACTAAATAATTTAGTATAGAGTTTACTGGATTTGTAGATAGCGCCGAGGGATTGGGTGATTCAGGGTGGGTTCCCTTGCCTTTGGAATGTAATTCTTGAACCTGGGGAGTCGCATGAGTATGTTTCGTCTAAGTTTTGTGATGCGATTCAACATCCTCTAGCATCACAGGATCTAATACTCCCTCAACTTCTTCAGGGACTCTGGCTGAGTTATCCTCTCCAAGGGTGGAATCTATCATCATTCTTTCATTCGACTCTCCTTCCTCTCGTCCGCTTCCTCCAGAACTTTCACTTGTTTCTCCAAATCTCTCCTGCAACGATTGGATGGAAAGCCTTCTACGTTTTTGCAACTCCCATAACTTCTCTAACTCTCTTTTATGACTAATCTCAAATCCAATCTCCTTCCACGACTGATCAATCCTCTTCATGAATTTTCTCATATGTTTATGACACCTCTTTTCGATCATAGTAGCCCTCCTATGAGCTCGTTCATATATGAAACTCTTCGCTCGATGACCCCCCATGCCTCAAAAACTTCCATAACCTAACTCATGAACCCTCACCTGAATCACCCGCCCCTCATATGTAGGGATTTATGTTGCCATATCAACTGAAGGAACATGAAACATTCTCGCTTCCACTAGAAGAATCTTGATCCACAACGCTATTTCTCGCAACAATATTCCTTTGGCCCATTCTTGAAATATTTCTTTTGCTTTCAAAAAATATTGGTGGTTCACCACAACAACTCGATGATATATCCTTCCAGAATAGTCTATACCCACAAATACACAACAAGAGAAATATGATTATCCAACCGATGAAGAGTTGCTAAATGCTGAACGACCCATTGATATCCTCTCTTGACTTGATCTTTGAATTCTGGTGCTTCTTACAACCGATCGAGCCACTAAAATACCTCTTCCAAGAATTGGATCCAGAATATCTCGTACCGATCACCTACAAGTTCTGAATAAAAGACAACGCTCTTCACAACCCTAAAACGTTTGTGTCGTAACTCAGGTTCTTGCAGTATAAACTCATCACACCTTATTTCCTACCAATTCTCAATGTCATACTTAAAGATGTGATGTTGCATCCTCTAAAAACTCACTATAAATTCAGGCCATGACAACAAAACCATTTGTCAGTGCAAAATTAGAGACCAGGATTCTTGAAGGCTACCAACAAAGATACCGCTGTAATCTAACATTGTTGGCATATTCAAACCTCTGTAAGGGAAGGAGGTCTCACTCGAAGCACAGTCAAAACTTGTATGTAGTGAAGTGAGTCAGGGAGGATGCACCATCAGGTATGATGCAACATAATGTAGATTCACACTTCAATATACAAGGAATTATGGCAACAAGAATCTAAAAAATCGCAGAAACTAGATAAACTAAGTCGCTCAACATAAAGACAAAATCCATGCACCAAAGATACTTGTAGATACTAACTTGGTACCAAATATAAAGAACTGGAATAATTGTGCATCATAGAGACTAAAGATTCATACACATCATAATAAAATTTTAGAGCCCAAACGATCTCTTATATTATCAATATCTTAGAATTCATGATCCGATGAGTAAATCCTTCTTGTCATAGCTCATGCATCATACTCCATGTTCCAATAACAACTCCAGACTCTATTTCTACTATGCAAGCACAATTATTCCTGCAAAATCCATTATAGTAGCTTGTCACACCAAACTCAATAACAACAATGGCTATAGCTTGATAATCGAGGAAGAACAAAAAAAATACTAACAACAACAATCTAACAATGCACAATATGACCAACAAGAAACCCTTTCCAATTACATATTCCCATATTTCTAGTTTTCCCTCGACTGCTTCTTGACTTCTTGATTCTGCTATTGTATTTTCTTGATTCCATGGAGCGTTTCTTTTTCTCTGTTTCTCTTTGCATGCGCTCGAAGCTTTTGGCTCTTTCCACTTGCTCGTCCAGTGGGCACATGATTTGTTTTCACGACTGACACACTATGAATTATGAATAGTCTAATCATTGGAAGGAATGTTGTGAGAAAAAATGGAAGGCCACATTATTGAAATTTGTCGCTGCACTATTTTTTGTCAAGCTCATTGAGCAATTTATTGGATGATGCTGAGATTAATTTTTCCATAGATCAACTCGCCCTACCCTAACACACCTTATGGTGGTCTCATATTACAACTTGGTGAAAGTTGAAATTTCTCATTACAGTTGCAGTTTCCAGTTACAATTGTAGTTGGAGTTGGAGTTGCAGTTGTAGTTACAGTTGCAGTTGTAGTTATAGTTGCAATTTCCAGTCGCGAGTTGTAGTTGCAGTTGCCAGTTGCTAGTTGCGCAAACCTTGAGGTTAGAAGACAAGCTGGATGATGCTACAAATTTAAGAGGTACACACTTATATATACGTTATTTCATGAGGGTGTTTGCAGGATATGTACACTTGGAAAAAAGGACATTTGTTCAAGTAGTGACAGTATATCCAAAGGGATCATAGATCTAGTGCACTCAAAGGAAGCTCAAGCGTTGGAGGTAGTAGTGATGATGTCTCCTATAGTATATGACAACTCAAAATCAAATAGAAACAACAAGCCTCCAGGTTTTCATATCATGTTTGATATTTCATATTGTTGCATCTTAGGTAAATGTTGTAACTAGGAAAACAATATTTAGAGTTCTATTAATGATGAGTACTTTTGCTATCAACTATTTAGCAACACTTGAGTATTGTTGGTACGATGATCATTATGTAAATGCTCACCATTTAGTACTAATGATGCACTTATTTATAAGATGAAATTGATCTCTTCTACGAGATGTTCTTGGTCGTTGACTTTGTCCCACGCAGGTTACCTTGTATATTCCATGGAAGTTACCATGGAGATGTTCTTGTTTTGTTTAGGGAAGGTTACCATGGAGGAATAATTAGTCACAACACTAGAAAAATATTGTCGTCGTCTTTTATTCTTGTTCATGTTTCGGGAAGGTCACATGTGATAGCTTTGAGAGGGAGCTATAATGATGGTTGCAGGAGGAAATGTATTAGATGGTATCTGGTTTGTGACATGGAGAAAACTATCTAGACATGGAGTTGTATACATGACAATATACATCCATATACCAAAGGAGAAAAGGACAAAAGAAGGATATTTTTGTGGGATACAAAGTGTTCCACACAAAGAATGATAGTGAGGAGCAGAAGGCTCTGTAGGACGTCCGTACAATTTAGTTGTTCACTCTTCAAATCATCAAGAAGAGTCAAGAGAGCCAACAAAACCGGTGGATCTACCTAGAGATGTTGAAATGACCAGGAACATTCCAGCATGGCCTCCTGACACTTTGCAGGATGGAGTGAAGCATGCAGCTCCCCGTGATACTTTCAGGGAGAACAAACAACCTCGTAGATTCTCGAGTTATATGGCATTGTTGAGCCAGATCATGAGAAGGAGATTATACTTCAGGGGAAGGAGATATGGATCCACCAATGGTGAGGAAGGTGGCCCCACCAAGCACCATCTCAGAGGGAGTTAGCCCTTAGGATCCAGTAGGGAGGAGCAACCTCCCAAGATAGTTCATAGGAGATTATACTTCAGGGGAAGTCAACAAATGAAGAGGGAGAAGATGGCTCCAAATATTGTACAAACTCAGAGGGAGTCAAGTTCTAGATAGATCAAGAGACCACACCAGTTTTCCAGCTATGTGGTGCTAATGAGTAAGACCATTGATTCAGAACCTTCCACTTATGAGGAAGCTGCAAAGAAACAAGTGTGTAAGGATGCTATGATGAAAGAGTACCAATCCATCATGAATAATGATGTGTGGGAAGTGGTTTCAAGACCATAAGGGAAGTCAATGGTGACTTCCAAGTGGATATACAAGATCAAACATGTTGCATATGGAAACATAGAGAAGTACAAATCTAGATTTATGGCTAGAGGATTCTCCTAGAAAGAGGGATAAGATTATGACAAAACATTTTCTCCAGTATCCAGGTACACTTATATTAGATCTATTGCTTCTGTTATGGGTTGGAAATTACACCAGATGGATGTAAAGAATACTTTCTTGAATGGTGAAATTGAAGAAGAAGTGTACATAGAGAAGCCACAAGGTTTTGTGATCTATGGGAAGGAATCCCATGTTTCTAAATTGAAGAAAGATTTGTACAAAATTAAGCAGGAACATAGGACATGGTATGCCAAAATAGACAATTATTTGATGATCTTGGAGTTTACCAAGAGTGATGTAGATCCCAACCTTTACTACAAGGTTGAAGATGGTTTCCCCTTGATATTGGTACTATATGTGGATGACCTTTTCCTTATAGGGGATGAGAATGTCATATAAGGGTGCAAGAGGGAGCTCACTTCAAAGTTTGAAATGAAGGATCTGGGTTTGATGCACTATTTCTTAGGATTAGAAGTGTGACAAAGACCAAATGAGATCTTCCTTAGCTAAGGAACATATACAGTTGAGATCCTACAAAGATTCGGGATCATTGACTGCAAGTCCATGGCCACACCCATGGTTATGAATCTAAATCTCTTGAGTGATTCTTCTTCAAATTTAGTTGATCCCACTATGTACATACGATTGATCGGATCCTTGATGTACTTGGTTAACACCGAGATGAATATATGCTTTGTAGTGAACACATTGAGTCAGTACATAGTTGAGCCTAGGCATGTACGTTTGGTAGCAACAAAGCATGTATTGAGGTACCTGCATGGTACAAATGGATATGGATTTAGATATGTCAGACGGTGAAGTAAAGTTGCAAGGTTATATAGACTCTGACTAGGCGGGGAGTGCAGTGGACTGGAAAAGCACATCAGGATGTTGCGTCAGTTTAGGATCAGGTATGATCTCATGGTTGAGGAGAAAACAATTGTTAGTGGCACTTGATACAACAAAGGTAGAATATATAGCAACTAGTGTTGCAAGCCATGAAGTAGTGTGGCTTTGAAAGTTACTTGCAAGTTTATTTGATCTAGAGTTGGAGCCAACTTTGATATACTGTGATAATCAAAGTTGTGTGAAGCTTTCAGAGAATCCAGTATTTCAAGACAAGTCAAAGAATATAGATATCAAATACCATTTCATCCGAGACATGGTGCATAAAGGAGCAGATGAACTCTGGTACATATCCATAGATGAGCATATAGTAGAAATTCTCACCAATCCTCTGTCTAAAGTGAAGTATGATTACTTCATAGACAAGCTTCACATGATGCAGAATGAACACCCTTGCTGAAAGGGAGTTATGATCTTTTCTCCTATAGTGCGAAGATACTCTCCCTTTGGCCAAGAGTTTCCCAGATCAGTCATGTTAAGTGACTGAGGGAGTAATGTGTTAAAATATTGTAACTGGAAAGAGTATTCTTATTATTATTGATATATTATTCATAGGATCAATCCCCATTGTGGATTGATCATGTCGGTTATTGTAATAGGACCAAATCCCTTTTTGCAGATTGGTCAAAAGACAATTATAATAGGTAGAATAAGAAGTCGGCCCCAACAGTTAATAAAGAGACCCATAAATATAATAAAGGTCAGTTTACCCACCCAGTTTGAGAAGTCGGCCCTGCCAGTGAAGAGACACTTCACATGTGCCAGACTTGTATAAATAAAGGAGGCTAGCGCCTCACTTAGACACAACTCACTTGCTCAGTTTGAGAGACAAGTTCTGATCTGTTACCGACAAAGGAGAGAGAGAGTGGCGCATATCTAGGAGAGGACTTTCTGCATTAGCATAAGAGATCTCTTGGCATTGTATTGGCTATCTATATTAAGGAACTTTAGCTGGGTTTTCTTCCCCTAGAGGGTTTCCCAAGATAAATGTTGTGTCTCTTGTGATTGTGTATTTCTCAGTGATCTTGGATTATGCTATTGTTATCTAATGAAATGCAAACATCTATAATAATGGCTTAAACATTAACATGGTATCAGAGCCAAGCTGAAGGAAGCATCTTTCACAAGAGAAAAACGTCACTGTTGCAGTACCTGCAGATTAGGGTTTTTCAAAAGTGAAGATTTTCAGCCCTAAAACTATCTAGAAAGTTGCACCCTCCCCTAAGGATCAATTTGGCATCATCAACACACCTTTTCAGTGGCTGGATCTCCCGAAAAGTGAAACCTTAGTTTCACAAAGTACCAGAAGTACCAAAAAACCAGTACCAGAAGTACTAGAATACCAGAGGTACCAAAAGCACTAGTCCAGAAATCCGCAGATCAGATTTGAAAGAGAAAAAGTTGGATTTTCTCAGATCCAAACACACCAGGTAGCTCGCCTCAACTAAGTGCATCTCCTGGTAAGTTTAGTTTTTGATTTTGAGCACTTTCATTTTTCGGTCATTTTCCTAACTCTAGGTAAAGATGTCTATGAGCATTAAGCTTGTTGACAAGTTAGAAGGAGTGGAAAACTTCCGTGCCCAGAAGTATAGGATTGGCCTCATTCTTGAAGAGAATTACCTAGCAAGATTCGTCAAGAAAGAATTACCAGAACCCAAAGATGTTGCAGAAAAGGCAAAGCATCAAAAGGACACAATAAGGGCCAAAAGAATCATTGCAGATTCAATCAAAGACCATCTGATCCCTTATGTGTCATCTAAGAAGACCCCGAAAGAAATGTTTGATGCCTTGACCATACTATATGAAGGAAAGAACATAAACCAGAAGATGAATCTTAGAACTCAACTGAAGAATACAAGGATGCAAAAAGGAGAAATGATTCAGGAATACTTCTCCAGAATATCAGAATTCAAAGAACAACTAGAAGTTATTGGAGATACCATAGACGAAGACGAACTCATAATGATGGCCCTAAATGGTCTCACAAGACCTTGGGATGCCTTCACCGAGATGATATGTGCCAGAAAGGAGAAACTGAAGTTTGACAGTCTATGGGAAGAATGCATCCAAGAAGAAACAAGAGTAGTGAATCGAGAAGCGTTACTAGCTAAGGATGATGATCAAGCCCTAGCTACTCACACCAAAGGAGGAAGGAAGAAACCCTACTTCCAAAAGGAGACTCATAAAGAGCCTCAACAATCAAATAAATTCAATCATAAAGAATCTCATCCAAGGAGATTTCAGAAGAAAGGAAAACGAAAGGAAAGAGACTACTCATCTGTACAATGTTATCATTGTGAAAAGATGGGACACATTGCGAAGTTTTGTCCAGCCAGACGAGAAGAATACAAGAAAAAACAAAAGAGGCCCCATGCCCATGTAGTCAAAGATGAAGAGCCACCCGCAAAGATGATGAGAGAGGAGATCAAAGACCATGTGTTGATCTCAGCCCTCTCAGGATCTGTAACACCTGGAGAGGACACTTGGCTCATTGATAGTGGTGCATCCAAGCACATGACGGGACAAAGAAATATTCTCTCTTGTATCTCAGAGAAGAAGTTTTCTCAGAAAGTGACACTTGGAGATGATTACCAATATCCCATCAAGGGAGTGGGAGAATCAAACTATAAACTGAATTCAGGGAATTCACTAAAAATGAAGGAAGTACTATATGTACCAGGCTTGAAGAAGAACCTACTCTCCATTTCATATTTAGAGAAGAAAGGCTTCAGAGTTGCCTTTATAGATGGAGAAGTTCTTATGTGGGCTAAGGGAGAAACTTTAAATGAAGCAATTGTCATTGGCAATGAAGAAAATGGCTTGTATAAATTAAAGGGTCACTCAGACGCTGCTATGACCCATGCCATTGAAAACTCATGTGAACTTTGGCATAGAAGATTATCCCACATCAACTACAAGGCGCTACCATACATATGCAAAGCGGTCACAGGTTTACTAGAACTCAAAGGTGACCATAAAGGTGTATGTAATGGATGTGCACAAGGGAAGAATATCAAGAACCCTTTTCCGAAGCGGAACAACAAGACATAAGGAGTCCTAGAACTCATCCATTTAGATGTGTGTGGCCCAATGCCATCATCCTCCATTAGAGGGTATGTATATTAGGTATCATTCATTGATGATTACTCTCGTAAAACTTGGATATATTTCTTGAAGACTAAAGATGAAGTGTTCAGTAAGTTCAAGGAATTCAAAGCCTTGATAGAGAACCTTTCTGAAAGAAAGATCAAGATACCTAGGTCAGATAATGGAGGAGAATATACCTCAAAAGAGTTTGTGAACTTCTATAAAGATGTTGGAATCAAGAGGGAACTCACTACTCCCAATAATCCACAACAAAACGGTGTAGCTGAATGGAAGAACAGAACCATATTGGAAGCTATGAAGACTATGATCCATGATCAAGATCTTCCTATGTGCTTATGGGCAGAAGCAGCGATGGCAACTGTTTATGTGCAGAACCGATTATCCCATAGTGCACTTGGGCTCAAGACACCGGAAGAGATGTTCACCGGAAAGAAGCCAGAGGTAAGCCATCTCAAAATATTTGGCTGTCCAGTGTTTATTCATATACCTAAAGA
>ML792276.1:0-11650 GCA_009831015.1 Picea engelmannii | reverse complement strand
AGGGTTTACACCCTCCTAGGGTTTTCCTTAGCTAGTTTTTCTTAAATTGGGGAGTAAAAGGGCTTACACCCCCAAGGATTTAACACAACTAGCTCTTTCATTTTTAAAGACTCCATAACCCAATAGTTAAAGGCACTAATCTCTTGCATTGGAGAAATAAAATCATTGCATTGGGATATGTATAATTACGAGATATTGTAATTGTCTAAGTTGGAAACTTTTCCTTATGCTTTAATCTTGCTTGAGGCACTAGGGCGTTTTGATTGGTCAAGGATATCTTGGTGTTGTTACAAACTTATGCTACAACCATTATGGTTGCTGCAAAATATTATTTTCAAGCTCTTTTACCGCTGAAAATAGTTTGAAAGTTGTTATCGTTTATCTACTTGATATAAGTTATTGTTGGGAAAGTTATTGGCTAGTTTCTTGGGGTAAAAGTTGTTTTTGTAGAAAATATTTTCTACAGCCATTTGGATGTTGTGAAAAATCTTTGAAAACATCTCTTTGCAGCCTTGATTCTCCATCGAAACTTATGCTAAATTATTGGAAAGTTATCTATTGGTTCGGTTCTTCATTATCCAATAATTACTTGATAGTTTTGATGGTTATTTATGAAGTAAATGATTGATTCCATTGTTGATAAATATATTTGTTTACTTCTATAATTTAGGATAGAAAGTTTCACTTGCTTGTCCCTCTGACATTTAGGCTTGTATCTTGGTTATTTTCCTTGTCTCGGGTAGGTGTAACACTCTGGTGCAGGTACCCAAGGCTTTGACAACCATCCTCCATCCTCGAGACTCATTTCCAAACTACTTTCCATTTAGAAAATTGACCTATAGGGGCGTCCATTCAGAAGTGTCACTTTCCATCTCATTCCCCCTTAGGGTCACCCAGGATTCCCCCCTTGAGGTGATCACTTCAACTCTAAAGTGACAGGAACACCTATATGACGTGACAGTGGGTAGGTATTCTCCTAGTTGTCTCCATCTTGTGGTTTGGTTCAAGATTTTCCCAACCTACAAATTTTGCGATAACAGGGCTAAGTGATTGCATCTAGAGGCACTTGTCTGGGGCCAACAATGAACAAATTAGTGGTCGAGTATAGCGTTGTGATCGAACTCCTAAGGGACATTATTTTGCATGGTATCATATGTTTAGAAGTTCGTCTGGATTCCCAATTGGAGGTGTCACAAATAAATGGTGAATATCGGGTGAGTGATCCCATTTTTCTCTGAAAATTCCTTCGGGCAAGACTTTTGGAATGAAATTTGACTTACGTTATTTATATTCATGTTTCTAGGAGTGAAAATTGTGTGTCTTAAGTATATGCTAATTATGTATTAGATCGGCATTTGTCACACATGTAAAGTCAAAATCACACACATAAATGTACATAAACACATTTACATATAAGTAACAAAGAAAACAAGTTGTGTGTGTGTGTGTGTGTGTGTGTGTGTGTGTGTGTGTGTGTGTGTATAAATACAAAAAATATGGATCTTAAGTTACAAAATTGGGCCTCTAGCCCTGAATGCTTGTCTATATGTCGATACAATACATAAATTAAAATTTATGTCGAGGGCCCTTCCCATGCATGTATGTCTCTATATCACACACTGACGTTATCCAGACACCGAAAAAGTTGCACCTAGGCCCATGGTACACCAATTACTTTCCCTTGAATTTGCTCTGGCAAGTCATTAATATAGATCATAGGGATCAAGTGAGTGACGCGGTCCATATTCTTCTCGACATTCTGCAATTTTCTCTCCATTTGTGTGGCATCCCCTCCTACCTATGCTTCATCGCGCCCCTTGCATCGGCGACGTGGGTACCCCTCTGGCCTTCTTGGCGCAATATCTGCACATTCATTATATTTTGTTAGTTTTTTTCCATGCCAAAAATATTTTGGTTTTCCTCTTGAAATAGATAAAAATTAAATAATTTAAAAAAAATAAATTTTTCTTACTAATATCACCTAGTGTGGCACCAGGACGTATGGGCATATCAAGGTATCTATAGAAACTTATCCCTTCATAGGGATAGTCATCAATCATTATAACTTGATGCTCCCACCAGTGAAAGAAGGCTTCATCATAGGGGTTTGTCAAACAAACACCTCCTAAGCATTGTATCAGGGTGGACCATCATAGTAAGCATGGTTCATAGAGTCTATGGGGTGCTATAAAGACTCGAGGAGCATAAGATGTTGACATACCCGAAGTTATTCATCTTCCTATTTTTGCACTATGTGAGTTGAGTTTTCATACTCTATAGCAAAGACGTACTCCAGTCATATATAATTGGATGTAAACACTCTACCACATAGAACATTTGCATTCTGGAGGCCTGGTGTAGAGCAGTAGATCCTATGATCCCGGTAATGGTCTGCACAACGACCTTCAGACTTGAGTCATCTATATTACGGATTAGAACTTGGCTCCCAACTCGTTGTGTCCCAGGGGTGCAGTAAGTGGCAATATAATCATCAATGGCCACACCTATTCCCCTTAAGGTCCTGAGGTTGACTATGTCACCTCGTCGAGATAGTCCTGTGATGAAGTAAATATGATAAACTTCTAGCTTTAGAGATTGACCATCCATCATGAACACATCTATGTCTAGTTCCCAATAACCGATCAAGAGTTGTAAAAGTATTTTTTGCGCCCACATATTTGGGAACTCATAAAATTTCCTCAAACCACATTGTCAGGGGGATTCTAATGCCTCTATGTTGTCTAATATTTCTTGTTCAATGTCTTCATGTTCCCTCTCTCTCCACTCAAACATCATTGTCAAGCTTTGCAAGACAAAAAAGAGGAATTAATTCTCATTTTTTGAAGGTTGCATACATTACATACTTTTATCTTGTGACAGTCATGTATATACACAGTTTTCATTAAGGGAGAGCACGTATAGGGATGGGTATATGTGCCTCGTGCCAAAGTAGGTTGTGTATGAGTCCGTCGATATTTGAAAATTAAAAAACTAAATAAAATATTACAAAAACTAAAAAAGTCATGGATGAAAATGAAGGGGGGGGGAACGCTTGCTTACCTGGTTCTCACGACGAGAGATTCTGACTCATGTAACTCCAGTTATGATCTCTGAAATTTTGGAATGTTTTTCCACTTGGTTTTCCCAATTTGGTAAAAACTCACAATGAAATGTTTTTTGGGTTATTTTTCAATATTATAATGAATGTTTTACTCATTTTTCACATGGTTTTTGCCATTTTTTTCATTTAAAACACCTAATGAACCATATTTTTGTACAAGATGATTGCAAGGAAGATGATTATTATGGCATTTTTATCCACTAGTAAATTATCTTGACTCTTTTCAGGTAGTGTATCCTTCACTGGCATATATGGTAGGATTCTTTCCACATTGCTTTTCCTTTTGGTGCACATGTTGAAGTTTTTTAGGCTCGAGAGCCTTGTTAGTTTCTCCATGACCTTGCATTGAAGCCTCATATTCTTCTTAATCTTATTCTGGATATTTACTTGTAGGGATCCCATACTTATGTGTTCAATTTGTAACTGCATTGCATACTTACAGCTTGCACTTTTGAGCCTAATGTCGGATTCAAATTGTTGTTGCACACCCATTTACTTATGCATTATCATCAGTTTCTACCCTCACAATCTTGCCTTTTCAATTTGACACCTATACCATCGGAGGAAACATTCCCTGAGTGTCCATATCATGCACATGCTTCCTTGCATTGAGAATAGGTATATTTTTTGCAGTTGGAAGTAGTTTGTTTGCTCATGACACTCGTTTGCTCTATGTATTTTATATTATGTTATTCCTTTTCAGGATTTGCAATATGAAAAAGACAAATAATAATAATAATAATAATAAAATATCATGGGAATGAGTCTTCTTTACTGTTATTGGCAGTAGTCGAGTCTCCTTTGAACAAACCACAAAGTTTTGAGTTTGGTCTCAACAATTTAGGTTAGGACTTTAGGAAACTGAACCAGTTACATAGAGTTTTTAATATGGAGAGCATGTTTTGCCTCCTTCATCACATACTTATGTCAATATTCATTTTCATTTTATGCTGCGTAAGTCACATATTGTGTCGTGTTCTTGTTCAGAGCAATTTTTAGCTTGTGTTAGCCATTCTGTGGAATTCTTGACTTTGCAAGTCAACCTTCCCATATGTCAAGTACATCTTAGAGTAAAAAGTATATTTTCCCTATACTTGTGTTGGTATGGAGGTTCCCCATTGACTTCATGTCGGTGGGTTAAGCTCTTATCAACTATGAGACATTACTCTGAGAGTTTGACCTAGAGTCCCACCCTGACCCTATTTACATCATTGATAGGTGACCTTGTGCTCAATATATGGAATCCCATCATTGATCGTTGACTGAGTGGTTTCCCTTGTGTTCAAAAACAAGAACATTATTTTCACATTGAGTTTCATGCAGTACCTTGGATTCCATTTGTCCCCATTGGTGGTTTCCTCGCTTGTGTTGGCATTCTTCATTATTTGTTGTTATTTAGAGGGTCTCTTTTGTGCGATAATTACATCCGGTGCACGTGGGAGACACACTTTGTTGTGGTCCTTTCAATATTTCATCTGAGTCCTTCCAAATCTTTGGCATTTTGCTACTCCTTGTGTTGGTTGATGGGGGATGCCTTAATTCTGTAGATTTTAACCTTGTACAATATTTACTGCAAACAGATTTTCAGTAAAAGAATAGAAAAGATACAAAGGAAAATACAAACATTATACAGAGATTTTTCCCCTGGAAACCCAAAATCGGGAAAAACAGCATATTCTATATTCATTCATAGTGTTACATTGTTTACAATACAATATACATATAGGAGCCATCGGCATCCAAAACCCTAACCCAATGCCTGGATTAGTCAACAACCATAATTCCTTAACCAGAAATAGAAAACCATCGACAAAAACCATGTGCCGAAAAAACACCCAAAAATGCGATATGTTTCCCTAGGCAAAAAAAAATTCTCGGGGGCATTGCCCCCAAACCCCTACGTGCCCGACGCAATGTGGACACTACTACTCGTGCAAAGAATATAACGCATACCCAACAAATTCCCTCCTTCCAGTGTATCTCTTCCTATCAACTTCAACACATCTTGCTCTAGGATAGGGATATATAAACACTAGTAGTAACTTAGGGCTTGTAGTCATCAGTGGCAGGTTCCCTCGCTATTGATAGTGGGAATGCATCAATGTCCCTTAATCGATATATTCTACTAGGTGTTCGACATCAAATTATCTATTCACATTTGTTAGATTGTACTAGGTACTTATTGATCCTTAAATGTGCTAAGTCCCTGTAAAGTCTTTCTTGTATATTCATTTCCATAGTTAGAAAAAAATTTACTTCATCATGGGTTTACAAAACTTATATTCTTTAGATCCAAAACTCTTTGGTATCCAAAATGCACCATCTTGTTTCTTCGTCCTCATTTTGTGCCTATACTTAGATTTTTTCTTGAAATACTTTATCATGGGTCAAAAGGAGTTCTCTTATTCACTCACTATCACCATGACCATTAGGTCTGACTGATCCTCCATACTTATTCTAGTTTCCATACTTCACTACCTCCATGATATTTCAACACTTAACCGATTTTCAAGCTTCACCACGAGTCCGCGATCATTTCTCTTACACTCCTCTTACCACGATCCTCTACATTCGACCGATTCACTTTTGTACTTAGTCAAAATCTTGAAACTCCATCGCGGGTCCACAGGTTCACATTGATTTCATTGATCATTTCACATAGCCCCAATCTCGATTGAGTTCTTATACTTAGTCATTTTTTGAGTTTTTACCGCGGGTTTGCGTGTTCACGATCACTCCATCCTTTCTTCACATACCTTTGGTCCTCCACCACCCCTCAATAAACCCTCGTCTCATCTTGTCACATTCTCCAATGAACATTTAATGCAAATATCACAAAGATAACAAATGGTTAAGTGTTAAAGGTCGTAATTAATGGTGATGTTATCAAGAATTTCCTCCATTAATTTCAATATTATTTTGTATTAACAAATATTTGAAACAAAGGCTCAAAGATATTGTATAATAAAAGGGATCACCTTGATAATAATGTGAATTGTACAATAGTTTGTCAACTTCATTTAGCATGACAACCAAAAGAAGAGAGCAGTTATGTGGGGATACCATAAACCCAATTGGATGAGAAGACCAGAAATTTCAGTGGTCAAGAATGATCCAAATATTGAGGGATAATATCTGGAAGGCTTGATTTCTGAGAGAGGAGAATATAAAACATACAAATCTGCCATAAAATTAACCATAAGAACATTGACGAAAATCCATGAACTGAATACACCACAAAAATATGAGAAAGAGAGAGAGAGAGTTAGAGAAGAAGGATTCCATTAAGAAGAACCATTACATGCAATGAGGCCAATTTTGAGACCTCTCCTTCCCAACCTTCACTCTCTCCCTATTGCCTTTTTATAAGGGTGTCTTTTTGACGAAGTCAATTTTGATAGGTTTGACTCTGTCAATTACATATCTATAAAGTTCCCTTTTACATAAAAATATGAATATATAACTCATACATCTAAAATTAGACTATAAGCCCCCCAAGATTCAGATCAATCCTGCCCCCTCGGGAAATGATGGTCCCCATCATTTCACCCATGCTAAAAAATGATACCCAATTATGTTCAGGATACATCATGATTACAATGTGTCGAGTGCCAATGAAGAGAAGGGTTTTGTGTGGTTACCCCATAACCGTGGGTTTGTGGATGACCCATAACTGGGTTGGAAATGGAAAACTTGTTTTTAATGCAGTTTACAATTTATGGGATATTTTACAAGGGTAAAAAAATATTACAATAAGATATAATAAATCCAAAAAATTGAAAATTGAAATGAAAAAACCCTATTTTCATGGCAGCGTAACTTTGACTGCAGTTGTGTTCACATCTTTTGATGCAGATGATGAAATCAAATTTTGTTGAAGACCCATTTTAGGTATCAAAGAGAGATTTCCATTGATATAAGATACTTTTTTTGTTGTAGCATGTGGAGTGAGAAAAATCTACCTGAAACTAAAGGCACACACAGTCGCATTGTTTTACATACCTTTGGTGCTTAAATCAATCATATCTCACAAATCGAGAAACAAAATCAAATTTCGTAAAAAACCCATTTGAGATAACAGAAAATAATTTAAAATTAGCTATATTTTTTCCTCTTAGATTCTCTTGATAGGTAGTGGCACTTGCATAAATTTTGCAGTATATAGTTGCCATGTATTTCGTCCATGATTATTCTCTTATGGCGACCATACAGTTGTGGGTAAGATGAGAAATGGATGAAATGAGGTCTCCCAAGATTCCAGATGTTGCATGTATGTTTTTTTAAGCCACAAAATGCTTGCATGAATCTGCAATAGCACTGAATATGAGAGAACCAAGTGCAGAAGGCCAAAAAGGATGTTAAGGGTTTGTAGAGAAGCTTGGGTTTTTATAGAGGCCATGGAACCTCCGTGAACAACATGTAAAACCTGCGAAATTTCTGAAAATTTTGCAGACCAATGGATGTAGTGAATCCATGTAAGGATGTTCTTGCAATGGTGAATGAAATTTCGAGGGAAGAAAAACCATGTAATTCCTGTGGACCAATTGTGATACTTATAGTGTATGGCCCAACAAGATTATGAGAGTGGCAAAAGGAGGTTGGACATTTTTGCAAATATTTGAACCCAAAATATGCTTCAAACCCTAGTTCCCATGGAGTAGTAACCCGCTATGATACCAATGATCCATATCTTAAGGGATAAAATCTGGAAGGCTTGATTGTCGAGGGAGGAGAAGAGAAAACATACAAATATGCCATAAAATTAACCACAAGAACATTGAAGAAAATATATGAACTGAATACACCACAAAAATATGAGAAAGAGAGAGAGAGAGAGTTGGAGAAAAAATATTCCATTAAGAAGAACCATTACATGCAATGAGGCCAATTTTGGGACCTCTCCTTCCCGGAATTCACTCTCTCACTATTACCTTTTTATAAGGTTTCTTTTTTACGAAGTCAAATTTGATTAGGTTTGACTCCATCAATTACATATCTATAAAGTTCCATTTTACATAAAAATATGAATATATGACTCATACATCTGAACTTAGAATATAAGCCCCCCTAAGATTCAGATCAAAGATTCTATAAGTATTATTCGAGATTGTCGTTTCTTGAGAGATATCTTAATCAGATTTGGACATCTGGGATTGCTTCAACATGTTTTGTTCCAAAGGTATTTGATTTCACATAACTGATTTCATGGTGTATATATCAGTTTGATAAGAACCAACGGATAATTCATCTTCAGGGGGAATCCCCAGTTTCTTTAATTCCTTCTGTCTTTAAAAGAATTCTTAGACTTCTAGATCCAACGATTACCTTCAAGAGGAATGAAGCTAAGGAATTCTTGAAGATGAGAAATGGTGGATTTGAGCCCTTGCAAGAGTATCTGGAAGATCCAGCCATGATGCCAAAATACCTTTCAGCTACCCAGGTTAATTTTCTAAGGAACCCCTACTAAGAAATGGCATGGTTGTTTGGCATGGTGACTGGACAAGAATCCACTTCTATTGTTCCTTGTCTGGATATGTACATCCTATATTTCTCCATTCATGAAAAAGAGGTTTTCGATTGGGTGAAGATTATTTTTGGTGAACTATCTTTTCAACTAGAAAATTTCATAAAGAGTAATAAATTCTATATGTCCTAATATTTAATCTTTTTTATCACGCATTGTCATGTTTTTAAAGGGATGCATTTATCCAAGCATGTCAATTGCAAAGTTGACCCATCTCAGACATGGTACCCTACCTTATGGAAACAAAAGGACATGTACCACTTTTATGAAGTGCATAATTCATTTGTTTTTTAAGTGCATAAGACTCTCTAGAAGCAACAACATTTATAGATAAAAGAATAAGTTACGAATTAACAGAACATTTGTGCGTCATCAGGGTTTATTGTTCCAAATAAATACCTTCATACCTTCCATATTATGTATTAGATAAAATGTTTGTAGTAGAAGTGTGCAGACAATATAGACTCTGGGCTCATTTCTTCCTTGAGAAAAGGAAAAGGAAATTTATCCCTTTGACTTGGAGGATTGGAGAAATAGTATTGAAAAGTATTACAATCATCGATGAATTTTTGGTTCAATTCGACTAATTCAATTTAAAACTAGAAGATGAAGTTAAAGTGTTCGACCCTAATCATATGTTCATGAATCATATGATTTATGTGGGTTACAGTGTTGCATTTGCAAATACATTTTTATTTGGAGAAGAAGAATGGGATAACCAGAGTCTTTAGGCAATTCGTATTGAAATTGTGGTTAGCAATACTGAACAATATCGAAGACAAGGAAAACTTGTAAATGAAAGGAATACATGGTCTCCTAATTTTTCAAAAAAATGAGACCCACAAAAACAGAGAAATCAACCTACAACTCAAGAT
This sequence comes from Picea engelmannii, assembly GCA_009831015.1. Lineage (NCBI taxonomy): Eukaryota > Viridiplantae > Streptophyta > Pinopsida > Pinales > Pinaceae > Picea > Picea engelmannii. The sequence continues at coordinate 2,130 of ML792276.1, read as the reverse complement.
AAAAATAATCTTCAACTGACAATTCTGATGATGGAGGTGACCATAACCCTCCTAAGAAAAGTCTTGAAGGACCCCATAAGCTTCCAGTAACCAGTAAAAGAAAAAAGAAAACAAATCAGGAAGGAACAAATGAGATTGAACCTGAAGATGAAATCGCTCTTGAAGACATGGACCTGGATGAAAACATTGAGGACATAGAATTCCTTGACGATGAATGAAGAGTCCAGGAAAGTAGATAAGTTGAAGCATAATTGGTCACACAATAACTAGTTACATTCGAAGAAGAATCCACAACTTTGCATATCACTATGTTTGATAAAAGTCCAAAGAAATTATATTTTAAAAGAATTAATGCAAGAAACAAAAAAATCCAAGAAAAGACAAGCTCAATAATTGACCTAAATGGAGTCCCACCATCAAGAATTGTGCATATCCATGAAGCCATGGGTGATGCCCTGAGGATGTTATTCGGAGAGATGGAGAGTGAAAATTCTATTCTCAAGGACAATATTAGAGAATTGGATATTTCCCTAATGCCCTCGCCCATATTTTCTATCCCAATTGCTACAGTGTAGTTGTGGAAGACTCTTGATAGAACGCCAGAGTCAAGCTCAAAATTAAGAGGGACATCAAGATTACTTGTTGTAGTTAGAATATATGTTGGATAAAATATTAAGAAGATAATGTCTCTAATTCTTCAGATTTGGTAACTAGCAAATAGTTTCATTGTCTTAACATAAAAAATGATGAATTTGAAATAGTACCTTCAAGTTGATGTGGAAAATGATGAGGATTTTTATAAAGGGGTAATTACTAACTTTGTTATTAAAGTTTCAAGTATGCCAGAATACCTTTCACCTGTCCAGGTTAATTTTCTAAGGAACCCCTACTAAGAAATGGCATGGATGTTCGCCATGGTGACTGGACAAGAATCCACTGCTATAGTTCCTTGTTTGGATATGTACATCCTATATTTCTATGTTCATGAAAAAACAACTTTCGATTGGGCGAAGATTATTTTTGGTGAACTATATTTTCAACTAGAAAATTTCATAAAGAGTAATAAATTCTCTATGTCCTTGTATTTAATCTTTGTTATCACACATTGTCATGTTTTTTAAGGGATTCATTTATCCAAACATGACAACTCCAAAGTTGACCCATCTCAGACATGGTACCCTACCTTATGGAGAAAAAAGGCCATGTACCACTTTTATGAAGTGCATAATTCATTTGTTTCTCCTTTTAAGAGGCTTGTTTTTGTACCAAGTTCTTCAAGACTGTCTCTAGAAGCGACAACATTTATAGATAAGAGAGTAAGTTTCGAAGTAACAAAACATTTTTGTGTCATCAAGGTTTATTGTTCCAAAGAAATACCTTCATACCTTCCATATTATGTATCAGATAAAAAATTTGTAGAAAAAGTGTGCAGACAATATATATTTTGGGCTCATTTATTCCTTGCGAAAAAGAAAAGGCAATTTATCCCTTTGCCTTGGAGGATTGGAGAAATAGTATTTAAAAGATTACAAACATCGATGAATTTTTGGTTCAATTCGACCAATTCAATTTAAAACTAGTAGATGAAGTTAAAGTGTTTGATCCTAATAATATGTTCATGAATCATATGATTTATGTGGGTTGCAGTGTTGCATTTGCAAATACATTTTTATTTGGAGAAGAAGAATGGGATAGCCAAAGTCTTCGGGAAATTCTTATTGAAAGAAATCAAAAAGATATTGAAATTGTGGTTAGCACTATTGAACAACATCGACGACATGGAAAACTTGTAAATGAAAGGAGTACATTGTCTTCTAATGTTTCACAAAAAAGCGACCCACAACAATGGGAGGATATTTTTAAGATTCATGATGAACCAAGTGTTAGATTTTTTATACATTTTCGGTAGCAATAGATTTACCAAAGTATTTTTATCTTATTTTAACTTTCAACAATCATATACCGAAAACATAAGCATGATATAGAAGTAGATAGACAAGCACAAGAAGACACAAAGATTTATCTTTGGAAAACCCCAAACTCGGGGAAAAACCCAGCCAAATTTTCTTAGAGATGATATTTCTGATAATACAGTACAACCATGAACAAGCTCTAGTCATAAGAGAAAAA